>JAYKAV010003199.1:1012440-1159001 GCA_035582835.1 Phoebastria nigripes
TTTTGACTGTTAAGAATTCAGATACGCTTGTTGACCTTTTCATTTCCCAAGAGCATAGAGGGGATTGTAGGGGTAGCGATAAGCTGTGTGTATGCTTGCTGGGGCTTTTTTGCTGGTGTTTAACAGTATACAGTAATAAAGTAAGCTCACACTGTTCGCAAACCAAATAGTGTCAACCAAAACATCTTTTTACGTAGGAAGATAAGCAAGGACTGATCTACATCTCATGCCTTCTCTTGAGTCCTAAGCCTGTTACTCCGTGGGCAGATCCACGGAGAAGAAAACCAACCAGTCTCTTAGACATATATGGAACAAGGCACAAACCAACCTTTAATTAATCCCTTAATTTAAGGTAAGTACCTGCTTCAGAACTGGAATTAGAGTAGAACGGTAGAGGAATATGGGGAATCCTGAGCATGTGTCTTATGAATGGCACTTTCTGAAGAGACTCTGGAAGGAAGGTCGCTACAGCCTTTTCCACGTGGGTTGAAAGTCTTTGTTAAACCGTCAGAAAAGACAAGCCAGTCTCTGATTGGTCTTCCTTAACTTGCTGTTGTTGAACTGTCATACAATAATGTCAGTTAGGTTTTGGTTTTTTTAATATGTAATTGCAGACAGATATTGTAGAGTTCCTTTATAAACTTTAACTAGGCCAGGTGAATAAAAATCAAATGCTCTTCAATAAGTACTGTTGTTGAACCTGGTCAGCATTGGGATTTTATCTGTTAGCAGAAATGGAGTTCTTTATGGAATATTGACTAGTCTTTTTATGAGATTAGAAATTTTCTGGTGAGGACATTATTAGCCTAAGTCATGAATAAAGATGTGTTATATATTTAAAGAGAAATTCCTATTATGATAGTGTAATTCAGAGACTGGTTTTCTCAAGGAGCATGTCAATTCTTTGTTCCTCGTTTAGCATTTTGCAGCAGTTTCGTGTTTGAGTAATCTTCAATTTTGCATGAGGTATGGCAGAAAGGGTCTACTTACACTTTAAAATATTGATAGCGATGGTGCATGCAAAATTCCTATAATTCTCAAAACATGGTTTAAAAGAATATCATCTTGTTTTGCTGTTTGAACAGGTAAAACAGCTCAGCATGGTAATTTTATAGATAGCGAGAAGTAATTAACTAGTAGAGGCAGAACTTTCCTAGCGCTTTGAATGTATCATGTTGATGAAATGTGATGAATTAAGGCTGATGATAATTATAATAAACTTGAGCAATAAAATCATGAGTATTAGAAGAAGAAGTCTTCTGACTCCTGTACTCACATTCTTAAGCTGGAATTTTCAAGTAACTATTTTGTTCTTAGGTTTGAGATTTTTGTTGTTGTTTCTTTTTAAGGAAATAGTAAGTTTGCCTCTAGTTTTTTAGATTGCTTCCATTTGGTTTTGACAAATGGTTTCCTTCTTTTCTGAATAAGCAAAAGTGGGTGGAATATGTGACTCTCTGTAGTTCGACATAAAAAACTTCTATAGAGCTTTCTTGAACTTCTGTAATACTGGGAGGTTATTCTAGGTCTCTGCAAATGTATGAATTTTCCTATAATGTGGTGTGGTGGGTTTGACCTTGGCTGGACCAAGCCGCTCTATCATTCCCCCTCCTCAACTGGACAGGGGAGAGAAAAATATAACAAAAGGCTCGTGGGTGGAGATAAAGACAGGGTGAGATCACTCACCAATTACCGTCRCAGGCAAAACGGACTCGACTCGGGGAAATGAATTTAATTTATAACCAATCAAATCGGCGCAGGGTAATGAGAAATAAAACCAAATCTTGAAACACCTTCCCCCCACCCCTCCTTTCTTCCCAGGCTCAACTTCACTCCCTATTTTTTTTCTACCTCCTCCCCCCGCCAGCGGCGCAGGAGGATGTGGAATGGGGGCTGCGGTCAGTTCATTACGTGTTGTCTCTGCCGCTCCTTCCTCCTCACACTCTTCCCCTGCTCCAGTGTGGGGTCCCTCCCACGGGAGACAGTCCTCCATGAACTTCTCCAACGTGAGTCCTTCCCACAGGCTGCATTTCTTCATGAACTGCTCCAGCGTGGGTCCTTTCCACGGGGTCCAGTCCTTCAGGAACAGACTGCTGCAGCGTGGGTCCCCCATGGGGTCACGAGTCCTGCCAGCAAACCTGTTCGAGCGTGGGCTCCTGTCTCTCCCTGGGTCCACCGGTCCTGCCAGGAGCCTGCTCCAGCACGGGCTTCCCATGGGGTCACAGCCTCCTTCGGGCATCCACCTGCTCCGGCATGGGGTCCTCCATGGGCTGTAGCTGGATATCTGCCCTACCGTTAACCTCCATGGGCTGCAGGAGGTACATGCTTCACCATGGTCTTCACCACGGGCTGCAGGGGAACCTCTGCCCCGGCGCCTGGAGCACCTCCTCCCCCTCCTTCTTCCCTGACCTTGGTGCCTGCAGAGTTGTTTTTCTCACACATTCTCACTCCTCTCTTCCAGCTGCTGTTGCGCAGCAGTTTTCCCCCCCCTCTTCTTAAATATGTTATCACAGAGGTGCTATCACCATTGCTGATGGGCTCAGCTTTGGCCAGCGGTGGGTCCGTCTCGGAGCCGGCTGGCATTGGCGCTGTCAGACATAGGGGAAGCTTCTAGCAGCTTCTCACAGAAGCCACCCCTGTAGCCCCCCCGCTACCAAAACCTTGCCACGCAAACCCAATACATGTGGCAACTTACAACACGAAAATCAATGATTACASTTGGTGAGCCTGTGCTAGAAACACTTGGAGTGTAAATGAGAAGATAACTGTGCAGTGAGTTGTGTTGATTGACTTGTATTTTTCTTTGGTGTTCATTTTTCATGTTCATTTTAAAGCCATAGCTTTAAAGAAAGAAGAAAAATAATTTCAGCCCTTTTAAACATACGGATAATTTCACCCCTTTAAGCTACAGGTCTTGACACATTCAGAGCCTTTTCTGTTGGCTGGTGTGATTACACAGCAATACGTACTCCCTGTGAGCTGGAGAGTAATAGAAATATATTTCATCATCTTCTCAATAATCCTTATTAAGCATGCTGTTTTTGTTATGAAGCAGTAAGTTCATGGCTCCCACCGGTGTGACATGGCAATATGAGAATCCAGGGTCAGTAACTTTGGTCTTGAATTTTTCATATTCTAAAACGATGATATCATTGTTGTAGTGGTCTGAGTTCCTGAAAAAGGTGTTATGGAAACTTCATTACAGTTTTCCTAAAAAATAAACAAATAAAAAMCCCAAGCAAAACCTTTTTAAAACTCCAGATTTTTTGTGAATTTAAAAATGCTGTGTTACAGCAAGTTTTCATGAATTAATTTTAGAAATTTGGTATGTAGATTACTGCATTCGTGTGCAAGTTTATGCAGTACATAAAGTTTGCTTATGGACCTCATGTTACTTGTTGTCATTGTTATTTCTTATTGTTATTGTTTCTAGTTCCTTGAAGAATAACCAAGAAAATGTCCCTGTAGTGCTAGGTGCCAAACATATACAAAGAGGTCCTCTTGTGTACCAGACCTGTGCCAGTGACATGGACAAGCTGGATGTGCAGTAGTGGCAGCACGCGTGAGCACCCAGGCCCAGTGAATTCAGTAACAGCAGCAAACAGGGGCAAAGTGGCTAAAACAAAAGGTTCAGGTGCAGGGATGAATAACACAAATGTAGAGACAAAAAGGCCATGGGAGTAGAGGTGGAATAAAGTTTCTCTGTGAAGTCTATTCAAAATTCTAAACAGTCTGAAAATCCCAAAGGGTTGTTTCTCTGGTTGGACCTTGTTTGTGACTGCACTTGTTCTCCAGAATGGGTAGTTGAGTTGGAAGGAGACCCCTCGGCTAGGATGGTCCCATTTTATTGTTTTCCCTACTGTGGTGGGTTCTGGCATTGTGTTTCTTCAGCCTAGTGCTGCACAGTTGCACAGGGGGAGTTTCAATTTTATGCAATCTTCATCTGTTAGTGATTTTAATAGGGTTTTTTCCTGTTTGTTTTTTGTTAAAGATGTAATATACCTTCAAAACTCTCAATGATAAATATTGTGTTTAATGAAAAAGATTTTCTTGTGTGTTCTACTTTCCATCTTTTATCGTTAACTGATTTTTACTAGGAACTTTTCAGAGGAAAAAGAGGATTCAAGTAATGGCAATGTATTCCCTCTACAGGATTTATGAACGCATCGTTGATCCCCCAGAAATGAATTTGACACCTGAAAGCAATTTATGGCTCGGACAGAGAAACAGGAAACATGGTTTCTTTAAGGTAAGGAGATAGGAAATGGCACACGAAGAAGGAGATTAATAAATAGTCAACAAGATACTTCTGATTAGTTGTCTTACACGCCTGCAATCTGATTTGTATGAATTTTAGTAGAAACTGTGGACTTGGGATTTGAGGTAGGTCCAACACTTAGAGAAAAGGGTCTCTTCCTGCAAGGTAGAGTATCGTAGTCATTGACTGCAGTGCCCAGTATTTGGGGGTTTTTTTTGGTGTCCTTACTTTAGGTTTCACCTATCTGCTGTGCTCTGCCTTGCCACTCCTGGGGACAGAACAGACTGYGTAGGCAGCGTCAGAGTCTATTCTTGGCTTTCATCTTTAAACCTTCACGAAACAACAGCTTTGCTGTGGTCTCCTGGCCAGACAGGGGTAGTCTTAATGGCTCTCGGAGGCCATTTCCTGCTCGATTTCACATGCAGAATACCCTCACCCTTCTGCTGTTTGCCTCGGGTGACTCTTCCTTGTTTGCCCTTGTCAGCATTGACTTCTAGAGCAGAGAAGGTCTTCTGGCCTGCGATCCTTCCGGCTTTGGCAGATACTAGCTATTGTATGCAGTGCATTTGCCTTGCTGCAAAACAGTCGATTTTTCTGTTCCTGGAGTACCTTCCTTTCTTTCTATTTTTCTCAACTAAGTGTGTCACTGTGTTTCTCAACAGAGAGTGAACAGTGGGTCACCGAGTTTTGTTCATGGGCTTCTTTGTCCTTCGGAGCTTCCATTGCTTCRAAACAGCGCAGGCTGAAAGGCTGGCTAGCTGGCAGGACTCAGGCTGCTCCCACCTTCTAGCTGGAAAGCCTGTCTTTTTTCCATTCGTGAGGCTCCCCAAGACATCATCGTTGACTAGGCCAGTATGGGCATGAGGAACTTTTCAGAGGAAAAAGAGGATTCAAGAAACGGCAATATATTCCAGATTCAATTAATGGCAATATATTTCCAGAATTGCAAAGGACAGAGAAATGACCTACAACTTGAAAAGCCCTCTCCTGTATGTTTTCTTTCAGCTTTTTTTGGCCCCTGGTGAGGCTATGTGATTTTTCTGGTCAAGGCTGAATTGCTGAACCAACCGACAAAGAAAATCCACCAACAAAGGAAAACCACCCCCTCCCACCTGAAAATTACTTCTTTTACTTTGTAAGCGAGCTACAGAAAAGTTTCTGGTATTTCTTCCAGTTTTGGATAGCAAGCCACGGTTCAAGTGTTTATCAGTGAAAGAGTCTATAGTGCAGTGATAGGCCAATCTGCCTATCCTCGATATTGGCATGGATTTGTTGCCAAGGTGATTTACCACCCACTCAGTTTCCCTTTGAAGCTGTCAGTTCATCAGACAATTTTACGAGTTGCTGTTTTTCTGAGGACCTCTCCTTGGAAGTCCCCAGATTTCAACAAGCTAGGACAATTATTTTATGCTAAAATTAGTTAAGCGTAGCAACGAACAACTTTAATTGTGAAACAGAGGTAAAAGCTAACTTTTAACTTAAATGATGGTCCGAGAGTTGCTCTGAACCTAGAGTACATTTCATCCTCCAGCAGCTGAGCTGTCACTGTGAAGTGAAATTGATAGTATTATTTTATTCTACAGCTGTTGTTTTTTTTACYTCAGCTGCTTCCCATAATTCCACAGATGGTAAACATATGTTTATAGCTACATAGGAAAAAAAGAAGTTATATTGGATTCGCCCATCTTAAATTCTTATTTTATGCAGGCAGTCAGAGCCTCAGAACTCTGGGATATTATATGTTTGTAAATTAATATTTCTACACGTTAACACTTTGGAAACAGCAGGATAGCTAATGATATGCTAATGAGCTGACAGTTTTTATTGATCATAATGAAAGCCGACAAGTGCCTTACTTTGCTTTATGCATGCTTGAATATTTTACTAACTTTCTTCAGGGCAGAAATATAATTGGTTGTATTTTTTTAATCCTGCTTGAGAGTTTCAGAAATCTTACTTTTTTTTAATGTTACTCATTGCAAAAACTTGGGATTTTGCCAGTTTGTAAAGAGTACACATCTCTTTCCATATATTTACATGCTCAGCAGSACCTCCCTTTCTTTTTCAGAGCAATTTGTTTCACTGTTTTAGCATATAAAAAAATAGATCTATTTTCCTTAATGTAAACAGAGATCTGCAGGGAAATAAAAGTGTTAAAAAAGAATTAGCATTTTTGTATGTGTGTTGGAGCCATGATAACGTATGTAACAAAAAGCACTGGATACTGTTCTGAGTATCATCTTTGCTGTTCCAAAAATTTTCTTACTTTATGATAGTTAATTAGTTGTTGTGTCTCTCCATAAATGAATAGCATTAAAGCACATTTTGGGCCATATTCTCATGCCTATTTTAGATCATAATTCTTCAGTATATCAGAAGAGGAAGGAGAGGATATGCTATTCATAAGTCACTGTGGCCAGTTTTTGCCATTTTTCTTATTTTTGCTTTTGTTCCACATCCTTACTTACAGTGGTTACTCCACAGGTAGCCCTGCCGTGTCTGTGGCCTTGCTGGGGAGTGAAGCGCTCTATGGCATAATCGAGGGAGTTGAAGTCTTGCCCCTTACAACTAGTATCTCTTACTAGTTGTAACTTACCTGCTACGACCAAGCATTTGGAGTTCAGACAAGAYGGAATGGTTTTAGCACAGCAGTGGCAGGAGCAAATGCGGGGCAGACTTAAGATAGCTTTATCTATTTGCTTTGAAGGGAATCTCAGGAATTACTTCCTTCGAAAAATACATGCTGACCTTTCAGGTTTCTTGGTGTGGCCCAAAACCAAGATTAGTTTTAGGGCTAGAGAATACCATTATAATCAGATTAGGAAACCGAAGTAAATGCAACTGAAAGGAGGAGGAGGGTGATACCAGACATCCAGGGAACCCTCGCTCTAGGATGGATCTGATTGCTGTCAGGATCAGAATTATCTGCAAAATTCATTTKATCTCTGGGGAGAACCCTTCCCCCTAAGGCTCCCTCCAAAGAGCTGCTGCAGAAATGAGCTTATTAATGCATTGCTGACTAGGTGATTCATGTCGAAAGACGGTAATTTTCGTATCTGCTATAGTAGGCTCTATTGATCCTGCTGCTGTGTCTGGGGATTGTATAGTAGGTGCTTGAGAAGTATGTTGGTATTTTTACTGCACGGCATCGTATGTATACTTGGGCCTCCGTAGTCGTTTTGGTCTTGGAGTCGTACAGATTAAGGTGAGGGAAATACAGTGCCAAGGGCAGCTGTTCAAGTGCCTGGCACGGGGCATGCCTGTCCTGTGTAGGGGAGCACAGTGCTGATCTAGTGGAGATGTGGTGGTGTTGGTGCAGCATTGCCTAGGCACAGGGTTTAAGGCAGATCTGCTGGTGCCTCCGTGCAGAGCCCTTCACCAGCCCTGGCCGATGCAACTCGCACAGCTGTGTGGCACACATTGTCTCTGTGGGAGGAGTAGGTTTTAGAGAGGGTGAACGGCAATGGAGGAAATGAAAATGCAGAAGTGGAGAGCTCATGGAATATATGAGCCTTTTCACAGAATGTGGGAGGAGTCCTCCATTTAAGAGAGACATGAGAAGTGCAATAAACAGGGCTTTTGTATTACGTCCTCATGGGATGGGCTTGATATTTAGCGCTGCAGGCCTGAATTTAATCTTGCAGCTGGTCATCTGGCTGCACAGATGAAGGCTTTTCAAGGTAGTGAGTCCTGATACTGAACTGAAGCTTTGGTTGTAATTAGCCGAATGCTTTAATGATAACATAAAGGTGATGTCTGCTTGGGAATGGCAAAACCGTGAAGATTTTGACCACTGACGTCTCCCTGTCAAGGCCAAATCCTGATGTCCTTTCACAGAATGCGGACTGAAGAACTCCACCCGCTGCCAAAGTGAACCAGAGCCCTTGGCTTCCCCTGGGGAGCTGTGCATGCCTCATTCTCCTTCCGGCTGTGGCCATAGAAAGCTCTTGGCAACCTAGACTTAGTGCTGAAGGAGGAATAGTCCACGTTTGTTCATATGTGTTACAATAATTATGGCTGTAATAAGTGTTTGCCTATAGTGAAGTCTTTCTATTAAAAAAATACATCAGTGAAATTTCTGCTCTTTGAAGTTTCACTTCTATATTTGATCGTATTAATTCTGTTTCAGAGGGTTTATAGACTTAGAAGGCATCTATACCGGTGAATTGAAGTTCCTACATTTTTCCATGGTAACATGCTTTCACGTAGCCAGAAATTAAGACACAAAAAATAGTTGTGTTTCCTCTTCAGGTTGTATTTAAATGCAAGTCTATCCAAAAGACAATTGAGTGGTGGGGCTCTGATGCAACAAACATATTTGAAGTTCAATATGCGCTTTTTAAGAAAAGGCTGAGGAAAACATCTTATCACTTCTCTCTGGATGATGTCTTGTTAGCTGTGCAATATGGTCTGGTGAAACTTTGTAATCTCATTTACTCTCGGTTAAGCTTTTCACTGGAGAGGCTTAAGCATTGAAATATATTTTTATGCCTCACCTAATTTCTTACTGATGACTGCTAGCAGAAAGTATATAAAATGGCTTTCAGGATGTTCCTTTTCCAGTGACAGTATTACTTCTCATTATTATGCTGGTTTCATTATTCTCACAGATGAAAAGGTTAATAAATGTATATACTTCTGCAAGAGAGACAGTGTGATCTGATTATGTCTATTACTATTTTCAGTTAATATTTGATCATGAAACAGTGAGCAGGAAACGGTGCTTGCTGATTACCTTCTGCTGTTTTAGCAAATGAACACGTAGATGTTGAATGTTACTTACTGTATTTGCCAGGCCCAAGGGCTATCTGAGGCCTATATTTTATTTACGGATGGAGTTCAATGTTTTGAGCAAGTGACTGTGTCCTCGGTCTGCAAAATTCACTCTATTGCAATTTAACTGAAAATTAAAACATAGTCTTACAAATCAGTAATTTAATTAGATAATAACTGCCACGACGATAAATTTCCTTTCAAATTAAAGAAATTCTTCTGTGTCTGGGAGGAGATAGAGCCATGTCACTACATCTGATTAACAGTCAGGGGAAGTACAAAYAGCAGCACAAGAAGTCCCTTGTTTTCCCTTGCTCCTCCCCCTTAGTGACCATGACATTATTAAAGCTAGCGGATCTTGTGGAATAAGTATGTTACTTATTCAAAGATGGAGCAAGAGCTTTGTACTGAGCTTAAAAGAGCAAACGCAAGCTTCAGCATTGTCTAGGCTATTTGTAGCATTTAGGGTTCTTCAGGAGCCAGGTGTGCAGGGATAGTGGGCGACCCTTTGTGTCTGCTGCTTTCATCGGGGATATCCTTGCAAGTCAGGGACAACAGAGGATGCAGCCGGCACTGGACCTTTTGGTCCTTCCTCTCTCCTGTCCCGCCCAGTTCAGTTTCTGGGCCTCATACAACCTGCACTAGCTGGCTCTGACCTTGGAGTCCTGACATCTGCCAGTCCTGCACAGGAGATCTTTCCATCTGTCTGGGTTAGAGAGAGGATTTGATTCTAACTGATGACACGATTACATGAACTGCCTGTTGAGATACAAGCTAGTAGGCTAAACTAAACCAAACAGCTGAAGTGTAGACTCTTAGTTACCTCTTGCGCTACATACTTCTCTTTTCATAATGTTTGATTTCACAGTCTTATTTGGCTAAATCACTAAAGAGTACTGCTGTGTTTTCTTTTTGTCTTTTGGCAAAGTGTGTCATAGGCTTGAATAATGGATATTATTTCACTGCTTTTTCACCAGTCTCATCCCATTTTAAGACATTTAAGCAGCTTATATTTGGCAATTGCAAAAGACAAAGCAGTATTATTTCTGTGTTTTATGAAAATTAATATCCAAACACACAGGAAGATAGAGAGGAGTAGTTGTTATGTTTTGTCCATCTTCAGTTGGGCAAAATATTCTCCTCACGAGAAGAGTGAGCTGGTCAATTTTTTGTACCCACTTAAATGACTTGTGAAACAGCTTCTACAGATCTAAGTGAATGCTTGTTATCTGTATTACCAGTTTTCTCTTCTTTTACAAAGGGTGTTATTCAAGATGTGAAAGTCATCTTTATACCTAATGGATATATAACGCAGTGTCCTAATCTGAATCGCAGTAAGTAGCAATTTCTTTATTCTCTCTATTTTAGATTTTTCATACAAATTATTTCTTTGTTTTAAAAATAATATTTTCAGGCTTGTCATTTTTGCATGTGCTGACTTCCAGAAGGCAAAAATTCTGTGTAAACAGATTGCATTTTATGTTCAGATAACCAGCAATATATCAGACTTGATTTATTTATGGGTTATTGTGTCTTTCCTTCTCTTCCTTTCCTTTCCTTTTTACTCTTCCTTTATTGAGCATGCCCGACCTGCAGTGATTTCTTAAGTCTGGTGCAAGGAATCATGGATTTGCAAGAACTCCTGGCAAAAATGACTGCAAAAGTAGGTACCTAAGCCTCTTTGTCAATTGCCCATTTCCTTCTGTGCTAAGACCAACATGAAGGTATTTATTCCTTTTGCAATTATTCTACATTTTCATGGTTCAGCCATTTTTTTTTTTTTTTTTTTTTTTTTTCCGATCAAAAAACATGGAAGTTCTATGGCAAGAATTAATTAGTGAAATTTTTTTTTACTTACACATTTTTTTTTTTTTTTTTTTTTTTTTTTTTCCCCCTCCTTCTGCTAGTAGCCCTATCTGCAGTGGACTTATGGATATAGCTTCACAGATGTCACTTAAGCCTTATACAGTTTCTATTGTCTGCCTTATTATTTGTAAGATAGTGACAAAATGCCCAGGGTCTGGTTTTTTGTAAGAAGCCTTAGCATGATTTYCCTTTTCATGCTGAGGGCTAAATGCAGAAACAAAGGAATGAAATCCCTCAACAATTTCCTCACCATGTGATGCTGTCAGAGGGTATGTGTTTGCCTGTGGGAAGTCCTGTGAAGTCTTCAGGACTGGCATAGTCTCCTTCCTGGGAATTGAAATGAGGCCCCAAAATGGAAATGCCTGTGAAGCTGCCAGCTGTGCTGATCTTGACATCACCTTTGATCAATGGTTTTTACCAGTGTAAAAGTTAACCCAGCTCCAGGTGGTGTGGTGTGGTGTGTGCTTGGTTTGTGGTGTGTGGTGGGTTTTTTTGTTGTTTTGTTTGTTTCTTTTTTCCCCCCTTCTGGTTTGGATTGTGAATAGGATGATTGGGAAGCTATAGTGGTTTTTTTGTTTGGGATTTTAGGGATTTTCTTTAGGCTCTGCTCCCACAATACACAGTCAACCTCTGTGGTAGCCAAGGCCCTTCAGCTAAGGCTGTGGTGAAGTTTTGGGGTAGGAAGCTGTGTTTTAGAGGTGACTGAACCCCTGATGTGTGTTAAAGGGCAATCTGTAAACACTTTTTGAGGTTAATGTTGGTGAACCATCTGGTCTGTGATAAAGGGCAATTAATTGTCTCATCTGAAATGGCACTTATGCGTTAATCACTAATAGATTTAAGTGCAACTATGACCAACCTGTAGATGCCTTTAATCTCAATGTCGTTACTGAATAGGAATTTCAAAAATAGGATTTGCATAGTAGTGCTACTAGCATAAAAGCGTTATACTTTTTACTGTGCTGCCTTTAAGTGTTCTTTTCCTTCCTAATAGGAAAGGGGAGAGCTTGTTTTTAGAGAGTGTGCGCATTATACTGACAATCCACTCACTCAGCTGACATGCTTTGGACAGGCTGACTCCGAATGTGAAATGTGAAGCTTTTAGTTCAGTTTGCTGCTTGTACTGTGAAAGAGAGGCAATTATTTTGAGCCCTGCTGGTGGTATGAGCAAGTTCCAATTATGCACTGTACTGAGTAACTTGCTTTCTGTGCTGTTAATTGCATTTTTGCTTGCTAGTACTTTATGAGGGGAAGCAAATAACACAGTATTTGTACTGTGAAGACTCTGTGCTTCCATAAAGTGGTGCTAGGATAATCCTTCATTGTGAGTTCCTTTTCTGTTATAGCAGCGCACTGACTGTTTCATTGCAGTTGTTACAGAAATACTGTTGTCCAGGAAAAATGCATGCAGCAGGAAAGGAAGTTAATTTGGTAGACAAATGCAAGTTAAAAATGGAAGGACTTGAGGGAAGCCTTAAGGTTTGTATCTGCCTTTTCAGCCCTAGCCACAATAACCACAAGTGGTACTAATGTAGATGTAAGTATATCATATGGGGATGTATGGCAAGGCAAAGAGCAAGGCTTAGAAGGGCTGTGCAGCTGCCTGCAGAGATCCTGTTTAGCAGGGCAGGTGGTCAGAGAACGGCTTGCTAACGTACATGAGCGGTGAACCCCAGCACCTGGTCCTGCACCAAGAGATGCGGAGCATGAACATAACGTTTTGGAAAAGTGGGCCCTGTGGTTTAGTGTCCAGTTGTTGCTTTTCGGCTCTGCTATATCTAGGATTTCAGTTTCTCCCTCAATCTCTGTTTGGTTACAGCTGTATTACGGCATTGAATAGACCAGTGAATGTTGTTTGCAATGAATGTGTACGTGCCGTTTATATAACATAAAACTATGAAGACTCAGACCAGGGGCTTGTCTGGGAAGCAAACATCAGACTGGCGGCTTCAGGCTCCAATAATTTTGGTAGCGGTGCAAATTATGTAATACGTAGGCAGGAGGAGCCTCTTGCTCTTGCTTGGGCTTTACCTTAGGGTTCCGTGAGGCTAGTGCTGGCTCAGAATGGGACACGGGGGCTATATAAGGGCCCCAGCAGAGCATTTTCTGTAGCAGATTGTCGTGGAGTGCTATGTACAGGAGCATCATGACCTGTAACGGGCTAACCACCATTATGTCCTCTTCCTACCTATGTTTTGTAAGGACATAGCTTTTGAAGATGAATAAATGTTAGCTTTTAAAGCCTATTTTATTTTTGTCATCATTTGAATTAATTCTGAATCTTTCCAGTATATATGTTTAATTGATTTAATCTTGTGTCCTTAAATAGAGAGACACCATAGGTCGGAGTGTTAGAAATCTGGCTAAAATGTTAATTTGTTGCAGGAGAAAAGGATCATGTTATATTTCAGCATTCTCAACTGCCGTGCTGGAACGCTGTTAGTTCCTCTTTAAATATAACGGCTAAAATAATTCATGCAACTTTAGCAATCTACTGAAATCAGTCTGGGCATGTCCTGCTTTTCTTTGAGTGGAATAGAATTTCTTTTTGGTAAATTATGAGCCCACACTAGGGTGTGCTTTGTATTCAGATGCGCTTGTTACATGAAGACTTCCAGCACAAAACTTTCTACTGAATCTTTCCTTGGTTGAGGTCAGAAAGGTTAAAGCTTGAGTTTGATTAAAACCAAGAAAAATCAAGCGTTTGAGTTCATTGGTGGACTAGTTAATCTGGTTTGTTACATCATGGATCTATATGGCCATGAATACTTTTATGATTAACAAAATTTTCCATGTAAATTTTGATCGGTTTTGGGTTTTTTTTGATATTTTTGTTATTAATTTTGCCAGAAACAATACGTTTTTAACAGAAGTCTGTCATCTTTCAGTTATTTGTATGGGCAGAGGAGAAGCAAGGAAAGCGTTAAATAAGTTTTGTGAATAATAGCTAGCCAAATATTCCTGAATGTTAAGAACTTAGGATTTGGTTAGTATATGGAAAATTGGTATGGTGTGGGCTTCTTCTCCCTCATTAGTTTATTTCTGTTCATAACCTAAAAAATGTTTGAAGCTTGAGAATTTTCTACTGATGTTTTAAATGTTCAGCAAATCTAGTTGTGTGCATTTGGCAACATTTGGAAGGATATTTCGGATAATTTTAAGGAATTCATTGTTTCATTGAGCTCAATAGAAATTTTTCAATTAAGGCTTGAAGTTTAGAAACAAACAGAATGTTTCGGGTCACTCTAGTATAGCAGGTAACAGTTAAATGTTGTTTCTGAACAGATTCTGTTGACTGTGATGCATTCATTGACTTCTGTGTATTGGAGGGTTTGTTGTTGCATGCCTTCCTTCTGGTGATCTACTTGATTGATATGCTATGTTTAAGATGTTTCTTAGAACTGGAGGTAAATGATATTTAAGTAAATAAAACTTGACAAGATAATGCAAATGACAGAAAAAGTTAATAAATTGAAAATATTTATTCTCTTAAAGTTTTCTTCTTTTTCGAGGGAATACTTTCTAGGACAAAGGACAATATCAAGTACCACTATCAAATCTGAGTATTTCTAAAGTCCTTTCTCTGCAAAATTTGTGTGGCCCATTTATATGGGAATGTTCATTAAAAAAACAAAAAACAAACCAACAACAACAAAAAAAACCCAAACAAACCCAAAAAAACAACAAAAAACCCCCAAACCAAAACCACACAAAAAACCCAAGATATGTAAATAAAGTAGAAGTGTAAGACAAATCAAACACCTTTTTAGCAAAACTGAATATATTTTATATACTGTAAGTATAATGACTAAATATAATGACCTGAAAAGGGTTTCTGCTGAAAACAAGCAGCTCAGTAAGAGGATAGTTTTGCCTCTAAAATGTGAAACGCAGTTTTGAAGTCACCAGATCATGCTGAGTTTGGAGGAGATGAGTATCAATCCCCTATTATCCCAGAATAACAACTTAAGAAATAAAGAGCTTTTATTCAGGGCTTTCTCGCATGAGGACTGCAGAGAAAAAAAAACAAATCAGAGAAATTTGCCTAGTATTTCTTTTATTTTTCTTCCCCCTAAATGTGTTGCTCTTTTACTGGCAGGAATGAAAAAGGTTATATTAGAATACTTTCCTTTAAAGTGGATGGAATTTTAGAGGATGGAAATATATGAAATTCAGGTATATGCCATTATGTAAAAAATACTATAGCACTGTGCATTCCTTTTTTTTATAAAATTTGCTACTATTAAAAGGTAGCAACCTATAGCGTAGGATAATAGCATCATATTTATAACAGAATAGAGTATGCATTCATCTTGTTTTGTGCCAGATTTTAGGTAGCCTCACTATTTGCAGTGGCTTCAGTGTGATGGCTTATACGCATGAGACAAATGTGAATGTTAAAAAATCAAGACCTTGACATACTCTCATCCAACTGGCACCAGGGTAATATTTAGAGCAATGGCAGTCTGAGGCCTGAAGAATGCACATATTTACTTCTAAATATTAAGTCTGTGTTTGTTTATTTATAATATTAGTAAATGGGAAAGTCATTTTGAGAGCTCTTAGGGATTAGAGATGRTGGCACTAGGTACAAGGTGTGCATAAACGGGGGTTGTTCCTCTCTGGAGGATGGTAAGATGGTACCTTGTACGAAGGGGAGGCCTGTGATATAGCTTAGGAGCGGGTGGTTCAAAAAACCTTTTCCTTTTCTGCTGCTACATGAATGAGCATTGTCCCCACTTATTATTGCATAGAATCTCATCAGTAAACATAGCAATTGCTAGCATGCAGATGTAATACTTGGAAAAGATGCATCAGTTTTAGCTTCTTGATACGCATTTTAGTAGGTGGAATTGAGGAGGTAATGGGAACAGCAGGGAGTGTTAAGAGCTAGCCACCAGCCCAGGGTTTACTCCAGGAGCATGGCTTCTCCATTAATCACAGTCTGGGAGTATTTTGTACTACCCTGAATTAAAATGCTTTCTTTCCCCTGTAAATTTCACTTGCTATTAGAAGGTTAAGACCTTTCGAAAAGTCAGAAAGTGTTAGTCTGGCTGATGCTTAACAGTGATGAGATGGGGATGATTAGGAAAAGTCAGTCTGCCAGTCTTCATGCTTTTTGACTTGTAATCAGGTTGATGAGCAATTAAGAAGTTTTTTTAAAAACCAGTTGTAGTTTGTGTAGTGCCCGGACATTCCTCAGGGGATCTTAGTGGGGTTTGTTACAGTGCAAGAGACGGTTGCATGAGTCAGAAACTGTTGTCTGTTGGAATGGTTAGCTCCATCAAAGTCCGAGGAGTAGCATTAGTTTATACCTGCTGACATCCTGGTTCAGTGTTTCAAAGGTTATAGTCGAACGGTTCAGCTAAAAATAAGTATACTGCTTTCTCATATCTGCTTTTTTAAATTATGTGTTTGAATTGCAGAAATCTCATCAAGTTACTTTCATTTATAGTTAAATTATGCAGAAACAAGACTGAGTCAATTGGAAGACTGTCATTGTGAGAAGACATGTCAAGTAAATGGGTTGATCTATAGAGACAAAGACTCATGGGTTGAAGATGATCACTGCAGGAATTGCACTTGCAAAGTAAGAATTTCTAAAGAGTTTAAGGAGTAGGACCTAATTAAAATGTGAAAATGGTCCTTGAATACATAATGTTAACTCTGAGAATTATTATGTTTTTAGTATGCATCTAGTGGCAGTATGAAGAATAGGGAGGGAAATGGTAAAATAAATAAAAATTTGACATTGCTTATGTGCAAGCTTCATAAATAAAATCTGCTTTCCCTTGACAGCGCTCTCTTATTTGTTCTACTTACATCTGTGAGGACTTTATGGTTTTGGGGTGAAAGCGTGGCATTGTCTGTGTTTGGTTTGGAATTGTTTTCACTGCAGTAGTTTTGTCAAAAAGGAAGCATTATCTCAATAGTATTCATAGATGCTTAGTTGCATCTTGCATGGTAACAACATGCAGATTCTGTTTTCAGTGTTTATCACTGAAAAATGGAGGAACAGAAGAGAATTAGTATGTAAATCTTGTCTCGTTGAAATTATTTGATAAATATCTGAAGAAAGTCTTTGCTCAAGAAAATAGAAAACTGATTGTTAAAAATCTCAAAGATGATTGGCACAGCCTACAGAAGGTGATGCTTATGTTCTTGTAAAGATGGGCTTAGGTTTTCCTCTTAATGCGCTTTGCTCAGGGAAAGTGGGGTAAAACCAGTAATACATATCAAAATGGGGTGGTTCACCTTCAGATGCATTTTGATTCAAGTTTGTAATTGGATAGGATTAAACTTGTTACTGAAGGATGGGTCTGTAATCCACAATGCTATTTTCATTTACTTAAATAGTTTTCTGTCTTCTGTGTTTTGTACAAAATACTCGCTAATTACAACAGTCGTAGTTGAATTTTGTCTTAAAAACCTTTGCTTAGAGCGGAGCTGTGGAGTGCCGAAGGATGTCCTGTCCCCCTCTCAATTGTCCTCCTGATGCTCTCCCAGTGCATGTGGAAAGCCAGTGCTGCAAAATATGCAAGGGTAAGTACATCACATGGACCTTTTAGTTTCACCCTCTGCTTAAGCAGAGTTAACCTTGTCCTGAAAGCAGGCGCATGTTATAATGGCTTTCATAGGTCCTGGTGATTCAGGTAACGTGAGTCACAGTGGCAAACTTGATTTAAGAAGAAAATAAATAATTGCTAGGAAATGAACAAGCATTGCAAATTTCTAAGATTCTCCTTTTACCTATTGTCAGTGTAAAATTATTCATCTGCTTGTTTGGGGCTGGGAAGCCTTACTTGGCTTCAGCTTGTATCTCTTGTTGATGTTGACGAGCATCAAGCCTATGGTCTGAACTTTCTGTGGCGATGAGTAATAAACTGAGCTGTTATCTTTTTGCCTATCTTTTATTTTGGGTTGTTCTTTAAAATAAACATGACGGAATTTCAGACCTTGAGTTAGTATCACTGTGTGGAGTGATAGTTTGCTGTAATTAATTTCAAAATAAATTTATGAGAAGAAAGAAAAAGAAGTAAATTTTGTGATCAGTGTTATTGTCAGCTTTCAGTTCCTTCTTCTGGAAATGAAAGCTGTAAGTAACATTCCTGGAAAGAATATTCAATATTTGTTGCCTTAAGGGTAGTACAAGGGACAAAGGCAATTTATATATGGAAATTTTAGCTGAATACTGATGCCAGTCTTACCTTAAGAAGCACAAATTATCTTTTTTTTATTTTATTTTTATTTTTATTTTCCCCCCTCTATTCTTGGAGACTAGTAAACTTCATGAGTTTTTTCGATAATTCATAACATACAGATGTTGAATTATTTTAAGATTTATTAGGAAAATAATAACACTTTTTTTAGAATTGTCACCTTTCTTCAGTCTCTGAATTCATTAGTCCCATGGACAAATGTCCTTTAGCTGTGATCTTGCACTTGGTCTTGTTTACTCATGTCATCTCATTTCTCTCAGCTATATGTTGGCATGAGTGTTCTGCTTATTAAAAGATCTTTATGAACAGAGTACTTGGGTGGCAAAGTGGCTATGCTGGCCTGTATTTTTTGTCTCAAAATATTTTTATTTGTAACGTTGAGAGTCTAGAAAGTTCTTTCATGAAACTGGATGCTTCTCTTGGCACGCCTTTGCTGACATGCATGTATGCACAACGGTCAAAATCTGACACAAAGGAATTTCAAGGCACAAAATTGTAGATTCAACGTAAATCCCCATGAATAAACTGTGTTCCTGTTATTTGTAATGGAAAGATGAACAATCAAACTTGCCTTTTGTCAGTGATTGGCACAAACTTGACTTGTTATTCTGACAAGAACTCAGCATGTCAGTCAATGGGAAGAGATGTATGGATGTTGATTGAAATTGATTGTAAATGCCAGCTCCTTGACGGAATGATGCGCTAGGGCCACAGTCAATCACTTTTAGGTAGATGGTAGTAATTGCTGAGGCTTTCCAAAGAGCTGCACTGCAGGTGTTAATTTCTTCATGCTTTTCCTATTTAGCTCTGATAGAATCATCAGTTGTAATTTGCCGTCTCTAGGGATTATTGAATGGCTGGATTATTGAACAGTTTCCTGTCTTAGCTGAGGGTTAACGAACAAAGTAGCTCTAATGTCTGATATGTTAAAGGTTTTAAAAATGAGGTGGTTCTGTTTTGATCCCTGCCATCCTGTGTTAGCCTTCCAACTAATGTTTGGCAAAAGACATAATTTTGTTTAAAATCTCGTCATTTTTCTGAGTTGTGCGTTAACTTGCTTTCTGGTGTGTCCATTCTTTTGTAAAAGCAGTCTCATTAGGAGAATATACAGAAAGAAAAAGGAAATTTCTCTAATTCATCTTCTCCCAAAAATAGTTACTGGGACTCCTAATTTAAACAAAGCTTCCTGATCTGAAGTTTTCTTCATAAATGAGATCACAACAACTCAGGCATAAAAACTAGGGCAGCTTTAGAAGAATGAAGAAAACTAGGATACCAAAAGGAAGAAGCCTGTTTTTTAAATGCATTCTTGATGATGGAAACTGAGTTGTTCTGAAAATCTTGCGCTCTCGTTTGTTGTGGAGGTTTTTTTTGTGTGTTTTTTTTTTTTTTTTTTTTTTTTTTTTTTTAAAAAGAAATGAGCATTTTCAAGAGTGTAAGTTTAAACAAAAAGTCCTTAGAAGCAAATTTATGTCTGAAAGTTTGTGAAGATTGATCTAGCAGTCTTTAAGGTTTAAAATTTGGGAATCAAACTGGCTATGACAGTTGCTGAGCTGCTGCTGTGGAATGCGCCTGTTGGTGTCACCCATAAGGGGTACACACACGTACCTGTAAGTGCTTCGTTCCCTAACCTTGGTATTCAGGAGAGAAACTGAAGGTAAACCACTTACTAGTCAGTCTGTGACTTCTTGTTTTTTAAGAACCAAGTAATTTGAACACTTTCACTGTGCGTGTGCCTTGACTCGGGAAACTTTTAAGGCTTTGTTCAAATTGCAACATAGGATTTGTACCTTTTAGCTCTTCTTTCAGTGTCGTAGGTCAGACTGTTATTGGTGAGGTGCAGAGAGAGCTGAAACACCACAACAAAGTTATTTTATCAGTGTTTAGCTTTGATCTTGTTAGTAATGTAGAGTGCCTTTATGATGGATACTTGATTTGTGTAAGATCATAATAGTCCAACGGTTCTCTTTAATTAATGGATTTACTATCCTCCTCTGGAATTGAATTTAGACAGCTAGTTCCAAGAGGACTGTGATAGTTATGGCAATACTTGACTGAGCTGTATGTTACTGTGGCCTTGCTGGAGGTTAGCTTCTTCACGGTGGCAGTAGTCCTAAGCTAAGCTAGTTGTCTCTGCCTTGAAATGAATGAGGAGTGCTCATGTGTTCTAGTCTGTTGGTTCGGTTGTGGAGCTGGTTATATTTAGCAGAAGGGTCAAAACTTCAGACAGGAATTTTGTAGTAGGAGCTTTCAGTTTCCTGGGAAATCTGCTTATTTCACGTGTGTTTTAAGGATATTTTTCTGAAATAGATTTTTACAGTTGTTTGATTCAGTAGAGTCATTCGCTGCATCTAATCCATTTTTGCAGTGCTCTGGCAAGTTGAAGAGTTCACCTTTGTGCCCACAAAAAATCTGAAGGTTTAATTGAAAGCTGTGCTTATATTATTCTCTTGATGAACAGTATGCTAATAGAACAGTTTGGGTTGGAAGGGACCTTTAAAGGTCATCTAGTCCAACCCTCCTGCCGTGGGCAGGGACATCTTCAATTAGATCAGACATAATAAATGTCTCCAGTTCTTGAAGTGAGTCATGAAGACCTCTAGTAACACAAATACTGGAACTAATCTACAGAATGTCAGTATTGAAAATATTTCCTATCGAATACTAATGAATTTGGTCCAGCATGTACTGTCTTATGCTGCTGTTCCTCCTCTTTAGTTTGGGTAAAGGTGCTACTTGCTCTTAAAATGAATTTCTTGTTAGCTACATTATTGGTAGTTATGTATAATACTGACTTCTGATGAAAGCAAAATGCATCATATTCTTAATGTATCCATATTTTTTCAGTGTATGTGACTACTGGATTTACTTTTGTGTTATACTTTGTATTTGTTTACTATTTAAATACTGATTTAATTTATTTATTTTTAATCTCCCTCCTTCTCCTCTYAAATTACAGCGAAGTGTATCTATGGAGGCAAAGTGCTAGCAGAAGGTCAACGAGTATTAACCAAGAGCTGCAGGGAATGTCGAGTAAGTTTCAGTTGTATAAACTTTTCCTGATTTTTAAATGTGTGTGTGGTGTTCAAAAGTGACAATGATAAGTTAGTGCATTTCTTTAGGCTTCCTTCATGCAAATGTGACATCTGTTGTCTTGAAAAGGTGACCTTGAAGTCAGTGAAAGCCACAAATATGAAAACAAGGCAGGAATATGACCCTGGCAGGGTAATAAAACATCCCTCCGAGTCATTTTGCCCGTGTTTTTATCTCCTACTTTCATGAGCTCTAGAAAAAGGCAGCAGCATCTTGAGCCAGTTACTAAATTCAGCCAAATTGCTAAAATTTGAAGCAACCTGGCTTATATTGTTTGAGTTACTCTAGATTTACCCTAGTATTATTTAAACTATATGTAGCCCTGCTAATAATTGAGGTAAATTACTAAGTATTGGACTGGACGGGGGTCTTTCTTGGCAAGTTCATAACGCTTAGTCAACTACAGTCAGTATTTAAAAACACAGGTAAATGGAGGCTGCGTTAGATAGGAACATTCAGGGAGTGTTAGTGAAATAAGAGTGCTACATGGTGTGTAAGTGTGGCAGAAACCAGTTGTTGTCAAGACTAGCCTTAGAAGACGAGAGTAGTAGTAGATCATTATAAAAGGCAAGGCCTATTGCTCTGCTGAGACGTAATTGTTGTGAGTATGCATGTGTTTTAAATATGATTTATCACTTCAGGAGGGCACAGCTATTTTAAACACATTTGCTCTCACATGTAATTTTCAAGTATTTTTGGTTTTGCATCTTGTTGAATTTGTAGAGGGGGAAGGGTGATAAAGGGAAGGCTTACAAATGTTATTGACAGATCAGTATGCTAGAACAATTATGAAAAACATTTGGAACAGATTACAATGATCGGGTTATTGTTGTGCTTGTAGCTGCGTGTACAGAGTAGCAATTTTATGTTCACTAATGGAAATGGACAATGACTGGTTGCAGATGTTGTGAAAGTACCTTGTTATGCAGAATTACTTTGCTGTTGTTAGTGTTTAGCTGTATAGGAGTGCTCAAAATTGTATATACAAATACGTGGGCAAGGTTGTTGCCTTGAAGACAGACTAAGGTGCCTGTTATTTATAAGATGACATAGAATGTTTATTTGAGAGGGAAAGTGCTTATATGAAATAAGATGAGAACAGGAGGATTTTCACATTAAAGTGAAACCAGAGAGAGTGATCTGAATTATGTCAGTGGAACTTCTCTGTGCTATAAATTAGAGCGTTATATTCATCGTTATGAGTATGATAATACATTCATGAAGATTAAAAGCAAATACTATCAAATATCTGTCATATTAGAAATGACTAAAATAATGATGAAAAGAGCTTTTGCATTCTACTTATTGTTAAAGGAAATTGATATGGCAATGCTAATTGCAGTAACGTTGCAGTTTGTATTATTTACATCTTAATGGAGAGTATYGGTAAGTATTTGAAACAGCATATGTGAATGCAATACCATGACAAAAAAATATGAGTCCACGTTGGGGAAAAAAAAAAAGGTATTTCCACAGCTGTGTTTCAAGAAGACACTAAACCTCACTGGCAAAGCTGACTCGGGAGAGTTTTTAAGGGGGTGCTTACCTCTGCTTCTATGAGATGATGTGTCTCCAGACAGGAAGTTCATTCAATGTGTCTTCAGCATGACCTCTTAAAAGCTGTAAGCAAAACACCTACTTATTTACTGCCTCAATGAGGAGTGCTTACTAGATGAAGGATGCATGGCGATGAGTCAAGCTGTGGCTGTACTCATCATTTTCAATCCCGTGTGGGCCTACTGGTGGACAAGGTGGTGTATGAATAAAGGAAGGGCTTTGTTCTAGGGGTAGGACTATAAAAAAWTTAATATGGTTTAATTTTCCAGACTTGAAAAATGGACATCAAGTTTGAAAAGCGGTTGATCCATGAAGGAATACAGTAGAGGGTACACATCAACTGTCAATTTATTAGTGTTGATAAAGATGTCTTAAAAATCTTGGGGAGTAGCTCTTGTGCCTGTAAAGGAGGATGTAGTTGTAGGTGGGGTGACGTTAAAAAGATCAAGTTAAAATTTCACATTTCAATTTTTATTTGAACATAGTTATTTTATTCCTTGCATAGGCACTGATCCAAGCCTAAGAGGCTTTTAACTTTTATGTTTTTTCCATCTAACAAAAATAATAATAATACTGATGGATCCAGATAGATCAAAGATTTTCTTTATCAGGTTGTGAGCAGGTTTTTTTTATTTCTGAAAACTAATCCAGACTAAAAATGTGTTTATGATGCAC
Organism: Phoebastria nigripes; assembly: GCA_035582835.1. Taxonomy (NCBI): domain Eukaryota; kingdom Metazoa; phylum Chordata; class Aves; order Procellariiformes; family Diomedeidae; genus Phoebastria; species Phoebastria nigripes. The sequence goes on from JAYKAV010003199.1 coordinate 1,035,880, forward strand.
ATCCTCTTAACCATAAACACAGATGTTACCGATGGACAGCCATTCTCAGCTGGAATCCTGCCCACAAACACTCTCTAGATTAACCTACAATGACAAAATTAGTGCACAAGTGTTTCTAAAAATCACAGAATAGTTCAGGTTGGAAGGGACCTCTGGAGCTCATCTTGTCCAACTCTCCTGCTTGAGCAGGGCCAGCTACAGCCAGTTGCCCAGGACCAAGTCCAGACAGCTTTTCAGTATCTCCACGGATGGAGACTCCACCACCTCCCTGGGCAACCTGTGCCAGTGCTTGGTCACCCTCACAGTGAAAAAGTGTTTCCTGATGTTCAGAGGGAACCGCCTGTGTTTCCGTTTGTGCCCGTTGCCCCTGGTCCTGTCACTGGGCACCGCTGAAAAGAGCCTGGCTCTGTCCTCTTTGTACCCTCCCTTTGGGTATTTATATGCCATTGGTAAGATCCCCGCTGAGCCTCCTCGTCTCCAGGCTAAACAGTCCCAGCTCTCTCAGCCTTTCCTCCTGTGATAGATGCTCCAGTCCCTTACTTATCCTTGTGGCCCATGGCTGGTCTCTCTCTAGTTGTTCCGTGTCTCTGTTGTACTGGGGAGGCCAGAACTGGACGCAGCACAGCAGGTGTGGCCTCAGCAGCGCTCAGCAGAGGGGAAGGATCACCTCCCTTGACCTGCTGGCAATACTTTGCCTAATGCAGCCGAAGATACCATTAGCCTTTTTTGCCGCAAGGGTACACGGCTGGCTCCTGTTCAACTTGGTGTCTGCGAGGACCCCCAGGTCCTTTTCTGCAAAGCTGCTTTCCAGCAGGGTGGCCCCAGCATGCACTGGCGCATGGGGTTGTTCCTCCCCAGGTGCAGGACTTTGCCATTCTCCTTGTTAAACTCCTTGAGCTTCCTGTCGGCCCATTTCTCCAGCCTGATGAGGTCCCTCTAGAAAATGCAAGCATGTTTGTGCTTTAGAGAACTGCACCTTTCTGCATTCAATAAGTGGTTATTTTGGTTTGTGGGTTTCACCAAAATGGTGACATGGCTCATTACAAGTCGATAGAAAGAATTCTATAACTTTTGTTGGATCGGGAGTTTACTGCTGATCAGCTAATTTCTGGGTTAATGCCTGTGAATGACATGATGCCTATTCATAACCAGACGATGTGTTTGACAGCAAAGGGTACAAGAATAAATTCCTCTTCATTAGTGCTGGAAGCGGGCAGTCAGAGARTGCCGTACAAATGCTAGAAAGATGGACAGGGCTCCACTGACTTTCAGGAAGCTTGACTAGGAAGTTTTTCGTAGAGATAAAGACAATGTGGTTCCGAGAGTGACAGCTAACGATGCTGTTTAGAACTATCTCCTGAAAGGCTTATCAATAACAGCTAAAACAAAAGGTGAAAAAAACCCCCAAACAACAACAAAMAACCCAAAATAACCTTATCTGAAATCTTGCTATTATTTTCCAAAGCTGATCATCTGAGATGAGCTGTTTGTGGTTCAGATTTTCACTGCATGTCACTGATTAGGCTTATAGCCAGTTCTTTTTTTATGTACTTACCTTTGTAATTACAAGAAATTTAATTATCTTGTTGTAAATATTTGACTCCAGATCTTCTGCTTTGTGGATTGTATGTCACAGTTGGAGCTTGACCTATTTATTCCCAAAGAACGTCTTTTTGACATCTATTTCTGTCCAGATTCTATGACTACATATATGAATTGAGTATAAAAAGTTAGTAATTTTTCTAAGGCTGCCTGAAGCAGTAATTCTGAAGTGTGAACTATTCTTACTTATCTCAGTGGATAAAATCTGAAATCTAATGATGATAATTCTTATAATTGGATCTGTACTAGTTTATAACAAATTGATTTTAATCCAAAGAATACTCAACATGGAAAGATTTTAATTGTTTTAAAACTTAATTACAAATATGTTCGATTTGTTTTCCCAAGATACAAATTCTGCAGAAAATGGGAAACTTAGGGAAATAAAATCTTACTGTCATTAAATTAATGGAATTCTCCATTTGTGGGTTTTTTTATCTCCTTATGATTCACTAAAGGAGGTGTGAGCTTGGATTGAATTTATCTTTAGCTTTTTGACTCAACCTGATCACTGATWTGACTTTCATACGATTTCTTGATTTCTTGCCATCTTTTAGACCAGATTTATTGTCAGTCAATGCTTTTTGTCCATGTGTTGACATACTGTACCCTTCCTGCTGCAGTTGTCTTGTCTGAGCTTGAATAGGCAATGAGCTATAGCCAGAGCTTTTCCAGCTGGTAGTTTGATAACATGATAGTAAATGACGGCTCAGTGTGTCTGGTTCTTTTATCACCTTTGCTACTGCAGTTGCACAGGCAACCGTGGGGGATTCCTCCGTTTCACTTATGGAAGTGAGATCAGAAGGAGACCTAATACCTCCATTAACTTCACTGTTCTTATGTGGGCACTTGCTTCCATGATGCATGCTGTATGTGGTACTGTAGGAAGCAGCTTTTAAAAAAACAAACAAACAAACAACAACAACAAAAAAAACCAAAACAAAAAAACCAAAATGCAAACAACTGATGCTTGTGGGGTTTTTTTAATTTTCTTTTTCGTGACAGCAACTGATGCAACTTGCCAGTAAAGACAATTGGGAAGCAAGAAAAACGACCTGGCCCTGCTTAGCCTTAAGATTGCAATCTCAAGGGCATTGACTAGCAGTGATTATAGAATGGCCAGTTTTGCATTCCCTAGGTCTGCTGCACTTCTCAGTTGTAAGCCCTGCTAGCTGCYGGGCACCTTCTGCATCATTTGCACCTTGTAGACTCAGCAGGCATTTCTGCATTCATAACTGTGTTGGGCAGCTTGATGCTGTGAGAGCTAATTCTGGAGCCTGAAGCGACATAGCTGAATCTGTGTGGCATGGCTGGTGAGGCTAATTACCAGCAAAGAGTTTTACCTGTACTGGTTCTGGCACCTGAGCTAGTCTTTTGGCATGGTGTGGCACAGTGTCTTGTAGATACGAAAGCAAGCTTCTGGCTAGCAAGGGTGTCTCTAAATAGGGGTGTTTCTTCATACAGGCTAGACACGTAGGTATTGTCAATATCCTCTGTTCAAAGTCATGTATCTGATCCCTCAGATTATGAGAATGGTGGCTTTAATAACATATTTTGTCTCTTTTTGGCATTAGTTTTCCTCTGCTTTCTTAGCCCTAGATGTGTTTGGATCATATTTTTAAACTTTTCCCTGCAACCATGATAGCTAGAAAATGTAATTTATTTCTTTGAAGAAAGCAGAAATTCTCATTCCATCTTTTCGTTCCACCATCTGAGGCATCATGAAAAATATTTTGGGAGGAGTGGGGACTAGATTCGTATTAAAAAGGTGTATTAGCAATATACCAGGCTGCCTGCTTCCTTAGTGGAGTTTCACAGCCCTTTGGAAAATGGGATTACTCAGGTGTGGACAGTCCTGTGGGATAGTTATTGTAGCTCCTACTGAGCAAAAATCCTGGTGGTTAATCTCTGCTCCGCTTGCGAGTTCGCAGTGATGGCATAGCTGCAGAAGGGATGCTGAAGAAGTAAGTTGTGGTATGGGGAAGGCTGGAGGGGTATAAGGGAAAAGAGGAAGCTATTTTGGGGCAAGATGTTAAGAAACAMCTAACTAAAGAGCATGACAGCTGTTTGGTCTGGAGATACGGTGAAGCGGATTTCCTGGATGGGAAGAAGGTGGAGTAAAATTTGTTGTAAAATCTCCCTAGAAAGGCTCTGTCTCTATTGTTTCAGAAAATTTTTACCAGCAGCTAGACCTCCTATGTACAGTCTTACTCTAAATCTAGCAGCAATCAAAATCATAGAATTATCTTGACCTTGATTTACATTTTATACAGCAGTTTCTATATGGATACCTCAAGATGGGATTTCTGCTTTGCCATACCTTTGAAGGACCTAATTTTTGGAAATTAGGTGATCAGTAATTCTAAAGAACAGACACTTTTAATTGGACACAGCAGAACAACACATGACACTTGAAAATGTTGGTCTTCTATCTGCTGTGTTTGTTTGAGTTGAATGACTTATCAGTGAGTTATGTAGACTATGAAATAAGAGGAGTGAAACTCGGACTTGCGTAAAGCAGGAAGACTGTCTTTAACAAAAACCTGGAGTGAAATTCTGTAATTCCTKCAAATACTTGGAAGGAAAACAACTATACTTGGAGACAATGTATTTGGAAAAACTACTATAGAATTTTGAGCTTAAGTGCCTTCCCCCCTCTCCCCCCCCCCCGCCCCCCCGCCCTTTTCCTTTCTTTCCTTTCAACTCTGGGCATGGAAATGTCCAAGTAGATTGCTTTAGTTTTGATGTTATTGTGTAAAGAATGAATTTAGCTTGCTGCCTGCTAGTTTACCAGTGTTGTTACTAGAGATTGCCACAGTTATAGATTGAAAATTATGTGATCCTTGCCATTGCACATGTTTTCATCAATGTCTTTTTTTTAAATGTTGCTTATTTTCAGAATGGAGTTTTAGTAAAAGTAACAGAGACTTGCCCGCCATTGAACTGCTCAGAAAAAGATCATGTTCTTCCAGAGAACCAATGTTGCAGTGTTTGTAGAGGTAAGCCAGAGACTATGCATGCTTGGAAGGAATATAAGTTGCTGATTCAATGTGGGGATACACTGGAAAGAGCAATTCCTTTTTAATGAGATATTAGGTACCTCTATAAACCTGAGTCTGTAATTAGCCTTCACGTAAAACCAGTCTGTGATATTCCTTTGGGTAGAAGACTTAGCAGATACAAAGCTGTAATTGCTCTGAATTAGAGAGGGGGATGGAGAAAAGGAAGAGTTGGGGGAGAAAGGGCCCAGTATCTTTTAAGATTGAAAAAGAGATATTTTATGTTCCTTCAACTTGCAACTGCACTGAACATACAGGTTTTTGGAAATGGGTTTTTAAGCTCTCTACTTTAAAATCACAACAATAATGTTAAGATTCCAGTATTTGGAGGCTGATTTAGATCTGAGCTCTCTCAGGACTCATTTATGAATGAAGCTGGACAATTACAGAATAAAAATGAAAAAACAACCCTAGAGCCCAGAACCCCGTTTTTCTTCCTTGCGGTGAGGTGTTGAGACACAGGTTCCTCTTGCTTGTTCCCTTTCAGCCCTGGTGAATCCTGGTTGTATGCTGGCCTAGACTGAACAAGCCATAGCTGAAATGTTAGTTGAGGAAATCCCCTTAAATGAGGAAAATGCAGGTATCACAAGGCTAGAGAACTCKAACAAGCTTTCTTCTTAAAGTGTGTTGTAATCAGTGAGCTGTTGGGTGAAAGGTGTTAGAATAAATAATCATTCCCTGTGTATGTCTGTATTGTAGCTCTGTTCCACACCTCTCCCTCGGTGCTGAGTCTCAGCTGAGCTTAGGGGGAGCCTGGGCTCTCAGAGCAGGACTTGCGTGTCAGCCTTTAGTGACGCACCTCAGAAATTTCAAGCGAGAGGTGTGCCAAATGAGCATTAGACATTTCCAGGCTTAGATGGTTATTGGGGCCTGCTGGACTACTTGTCTTGCCTGCATGTAAATTCCTCCAGCGTCATTGTAGAGGCCAATGAAGGGGCTCTGAATCTCTGCCTTAGCCAGTAAATATTGATTAATAAATATGCATAATTAAATATTTACTAAGGCCTTGAACTTGCAAGCATATGCATGTGGTTGCAGGGGCCAACATGTTTGAGACCGCTTGCTGGATCATGGTATAAGAATATACACATTAACTTTTTTAAACAGTTTCTAGAAACATCTGTAACTATTTAAGCAAGCAGTAAATGTTGCTTCTTTGTCCCTCAGAGGGCTCGATGTCTTAATGGTAGTTCTTAACAGATGGCCCAGTTTGATGCAGTGCAGTACTGAAAAAATTATCTTCATTACTTAAAAGCATTAGAAATCTGAAARCTTCAAAGTTGATGAAAGATAAGTTCTGTTAATTATTCAGTTCTRTATTATTGTTAGTGATAGGTACTCTTTTTAGATACTCATCCCAAAACTGGTTGTATTATTTATAAAATRGCATGAGTATGTATACCTATGTGATGATCTCTACAAGCAAAGGAAGGAATTGTGCTTTCACTTCCGATGAATTCTGATACATGGTGCTTTCAAATTGATACATTAAACTTCCACTTCAGTTCTGCTTTAGCTGACTGCTAAAACAGTACCACCTCCTTTTGTATTTCACCTTTGCTTTTTAAAATTCTTTTGAAAATTATGCTTAAAGATATGATTAATTTTGTCAACTTTACAAAGGCATAAATTGAAGTTAGCACTCCTAAATTGGTTTTTATATCTTGAAGTAGAATATATGCCGCTTGATACTTTCGCTTCCATTGCACGCAACCCAAGGTGGTAGTATATAATTTTATCATATGTAGAGTGCTGGTGTTAAAAATGGATATTTATTAAGAATTCCATAGTTGGTATGGGTTTTATCATGCAAACAGGTGCCCTCTGATACGGCAAGCGGGCTATAGCTTCTGGTCCTGTCCTGTGCCAACGTGTCCTTTACCGGGAGAGGATAGAGCGCTTCTCCCTTTTTGCAGTAACGACCTCTTTCAGAGACAATATTCAGTTTTTATTGTTCAAGCAAGAGTAGTGAGGAAGAAATATTGTAGTAAATACAGTCCTGAGTAATCGGAACGTTTATTGGAAGCCCACATGGATCATTTGCACATCATATGCAAGTTTCACATTATATGTATGATGATGCAGATAATTCTTTGCATTAGCCCTTAGCTAGGCCTTTYGTTAGTCAACAGGATGATTAGTAAGCATTTACTGGTAATGTTAAATGAGAACAATAATTCTGTGTAAAGCTTATCAGTGCATACTAGTGACTGGTAGGTTCTGTTTTTGTATCAGTTTGTGCTTTCTTTAGTATCGAGTTGTGGAAACAGAAAACTTCTACTGAATTTCACGTGCTGTAGAATTATAGAATACCTTTACTGAATTGGGCAAGGGTAGGAGGTTTGCAGCTTGTGCTTTTCTGGCTGCAGCAAAGGAATTTCCATTTAATGAAAGGATAAATGTGGGGGATCAACAGAAGGAAAAAAACCACAGAGAAATACGGAAGCTTCACGATGCTGTGGTATGAGACCGTACCCTCTTCAGGGATCTCTGTAATATCTACTACAATAATAGATAAGTGCCTAAAATAAAATAGGGTATGCAAGGGAAAAAAAAAAAAAAAAATCTGTGGTGTTTATGGTGATGGAAATTGTGAGTCAGCAAAGGACCGAGTTGAATACTGTAATGTACACAGCTGGTGGGCTTCCWAGATAGTCATTATTGTTTGTAAATGGTTAGAAAAGTAAAGACAGCAAATAATACCTTTTTTCCTCAGGTTTGCTACATGAGTTTATAGTATAGCAAAAGCTAATATATTGCTAAAAGCCAATTTCTAGATTTCAGTAAAATGATTGTATAAGGTGTACAGCAAGGCAGGCGTAGTATGGAAGAACTCTGCTGTACAATGACAGCTTATTTTTGTGATTTGGTGTACCTGAATGCAAAAATGGGCCTCATTAGATCTGTATATAGGATCTATCCTTGAATGTTATGTAGAGTATACCTAGTTTTGCCCTTCATCTGTGTGCTTTAATAGAAATGTCTGCTTAAACTACGTGGCTACTTTATACCACACTGTTCTGCTCAAAAGTATTATTAAGCTCTCTTTTTAGGCTTACAGAAATTTTAGTTAATTTTAAAATTTTACAAAGAATCATTGTGTAATAAAATACATTTTTTTACTACTTTTTTGAGAATCAGTCATTTTTCTTACAGCGTGCCTGCTACATTTTTTATAGCCCAGGGACAAATCTAATACAAAAAATAGTGTCATAAAAGTGTTTTATTGTTCCCTTTAGCTGTTTTTCTCCTTACCAAAGACAGTGTATAATTTTGAAAGAGTGGATTTTTCCTCTTTTGAATGAGTGATTCAAATAAAGTTTCATGAGAGAATTTTTATGTTGTTATGCTCACAATTTTAGTATGTAAGAATAGCCTTAACAGCCCTAGCAGCTTCAGTCATGCTCTCCTTAAAAGAGAGTGTGTGAGGAAATAATGAAGTAGCGAGAAGCTGTTTGGTTTCTGGAGAAAGTAACTGTCCTGTAACATGGTTTGGCTGCCACCCTTACTTGTATTGTTTCGTTTTGTTTTAAGGAGGTTTTGATTCTTTCAATTAGAGGATGAGAAGGCTCTTCAGTTAGCATGTTTCTCATCTCTCCCCGTCCAGTTGTGAAACTGAGTTTTGCTTTTTCAGAAATCGAATGTTTCTCATTCGTTGCTGTGAGGTATGAGTTATTTCAAGGTTTTAGTTTTATTAAGATTCAGTGGACATTGATAAATATGAATTAGTTTATTTCTAAACATAGTTATAATGTTACTTAGGATTTAGAAGAGCTTTATATCTGGGRAAAAAAAAAAATCTTTATAAGCTTGTTAGGCTGTGCAGTACCGTTACTCTAATGCACACAAATAAGCAGTATGTAATAAGGTCTGCATTGATACAGCAGCTTGAAAGAATTTATGAAGTTACTGTTTTATGTCAGACCACTGAGTTCTGGGACCACAGTCTCTGAAGGCATAAAAACTGCTGTTCAAAGTGCTTCATTGCTCACGACTCATTAAACACTGATTCAGATCATGAAAGGGCATAATTGCTAGTGCAAATTTTATGACTCTTCCTATGAGTTGTCCCCCAGATTTACTTTACATATTTATGTAGTAACTGTGGGGTTAAATCGTAACAATAGTAAAGATTTTGAGGTTCAAATTACCTTGGACCTTTGAACATTGCTAATGCTATTAATGGAAGCATGGTCAGTGTTCTTTTTAGAAGCCTCTGAAATGTGAAATAGTGAAATGCTGAAGGGTAGCTTCTCAAACAGCAAGAGTACAGGGGTTTTACAGTTTTTGAAGTGAACAGCTAGGGATATTGTAAGTAGTACCGAAAGCATTACAGATGTTATAAGGAAACCCTCAGAAAAATGAGAGGCATGTTMGTGTTGCCCATAAAAAAAAAAGTATTGATTCCAGCTGTAGTCTTGAATGACTTCTTGCATTCTTCAATCAATGATTAAGCCACATTACCAAATATGTTAGGTACTTACAAAACTGGATGACAGCACAAAACACCTAGCTTACTTCTCTGGAAAAGCAGATTCTGGGATTCTGGGGACTGGAACCTGAAGATGTTGAGAAGCTTGGAAAAATAAGAGCAATGTTCAGGTGTCCCCTTGGAATAAATGTTTAATTTTAGATAATCTGACTTGGGACCACTAAGCCCTAGCCAGTTGTGCCGTTCCTGATGCTGCAGAAGTGACAGTTTTATGTCTGCTAGCATGAAATCTGATCTTTTTCATAATTGTCTTAGTACATTTATTAATGGTCATTCTACAGTCAGAAGAAAGGAGTAGAAAGATACAGATACGTTCTTAACAAAAATTGGAGCAAGCATTTCAGCAGCCTTGATAAAGGAAGAGAGTAATGTTATCAGAAATGTTTGGAGAAGCAACAGAGGTCATCAGGCCCATCAAGAATCTAAACACACTCTTCAATATTTAATTCCCCTGTTGGTAGTACCTAATTGTATCTTGAATGTCTTGAATGACTTTGAAGGGCTGTTGTGCACATTTATGACTGTGTGTGTACGTGTGGGGAAAATGGTTTCTGACATCTGTTCTGGATGTGTTTATCTGTAATTTTAATTCATGCTCACTTGCCTTGTCATCTGTGTTGGCCTGAAATTAGATTATCAGAACTATCTAAGATTTTGTGTGCTTCTGTCAAATCCTCTCCAATTGCCTGCTTGCTTGGATGTGATGTTTCTATTTTAAGCCATTTCTTATATTTAGAGAGGAGCTGACTGTCTCAGATAAGACTTTGCTGAATATTCTGAAGTCTCAGTAATTCAGTTAATTTCACACGGGCAATCGGACTGCATGCCCTCTGCTAGCTGCCACCCGTGGTTGAGATTCAGAGATGCTACTGCAGTATCAACGGGTGGTTTTGCCATCTGTGTAGGTATTTTAAGGGAACCCTGCAACCCATTTCACACCAAAGAATTAATAATAATCAGATGTTTGCATTCTTTCCCATTCTGCTTGCTTGGGGATAAGTAATTGCTCCTATGAATAGATTGGCCATGAATAGATCGATGTTTAAGTCAGCGCTTCCCTGTTTAGTCAGGAATGTAAGCATGGTCATAGCAGTCAGCGGCCCTGYGTACATTCCTGACTGTTTTGCTGAATAAGAAAGACTTGAAATATTTAGCTAAATTAGACATTGAATTGGGATCGTTAAAGGTGAGAACACCACAGCTAGCTTATTTCTTTATGTTACAGTCCAAATATGAGGTGACCATTATTTGCCGGAAGAGCAGGAAAAGCACTCAGGCCCAACATGAACTAAGATAAAGTAGATAGCATTTTATTCCTTTCTTGCCTCCAAAACTCCAGCTGGGGAGAATGAAGACCAGGGTCTAAGAAATGCAAGAGCGGCACTTCCTTGGTATGCGCCTCTTGGCTCTTTTGAAGCGCTAAATGTGCATCTTCACTGCAAAAGAAAAGTACTTGCAAAAGCCTCTGATCCAATCAATGGTATGCCTACTCTGAAAGAAGCACAGTGAACCCTTACTCTTCTGTAACATCAAGTACATTTTTTTTTTTTTCCTGTTGGTTAACCTTAAATTACATTTGTTTTGTAAAGGCTTGGTAACGTACAGTGTCGTAGCACCATGCATGCTCTTAACAGGCATGCTTCCACTGTCCACTTACAGAGGTATTGAACAAGTTTTCTGAAATGCGATGGGAAACTGAAGTTAAGTCACTTTTAGTCAGCATTTTTAAAAGGTAGGAAACAGTGTTTGACAGATCTTTTTTAATAATAAATGCCAAGGCAGCCTAGAGATGTAGTAGGTGTTCTATCCTTGTGTATTCCTAATGAGAGGAGAACAATGCAAAGTTCTTTAGAGCCTCTAATTACACAAGTTACAGAACTGGAGCGTTACTTTTTTTCTTCTATGCTCTTTTAACAGCCTTCAAGCTTGAAAACATAAGAAAGAGTCTGATTCTGAATGGAGACAGTTCATATTTGAGTTGATAATAAGGGAACAAAAGCAATACAGGTTTTTCCAGAGAATTTTTAACAAAAGGTGACAGCTCTAGTGGTACAAAATGGGTAGTTAGGGTAGTCGTCGTATCTACTGATGAATTTCAGAGGTGGCAAATACAGTGAAGAATTCTTAGGGCTATGATGTGATATTGAAGACTAATCAGCGGATTGTGCTTGGGAGAAAGTGCTGTTAGAGAAGAGCGGTTGATCTGGGACTCGGGACTTGTGATGAAAGTTAACCCTGAGAAGCCATCCCTTTGGCTAATAGTAAGTGTTAAATTTGCCATGAACTGATCACAGGGTAAAATGTTGACTCACTAGGATAAAGAGAGCCCAGAATCAAAGCTTTTTTTCGGTGCAGAAAGTTGTATAAGGACTATTGTAACTGAAACACGCTGAGAAAGATGAAATACTTTTCACAGGTTTTGATGAGAGGGAAATAGAAATAAATAAATAAATTTAAAATACCTAAGACAGTAGTAACAATCCACACTAAATGAAAATGTGGTATTCYTATAGCGCCTAGCTTAACACACTGATATGTTGCATTGGTTCTGAGTAGTAGTATCTACCAATAATAATCAAATATAAAACTAATACTGTGTATGAGTTCAAAGGAGAATTACTATTCTAAAGGAGTAGGAAATAGACTAGGATGTGTCATAGTCTTAGGGGAAACAGTGATAAAGAAACCGTTATAAAACTTGTTGTCTCTTGGATATTGTCTAGAATGCCAACAGAAAAGCAATCCTGCTTGGGGAGTATAAATTAGATGCTGAATGGATAAGTTTGGGGAGATGGGTTCCGGTGTTTAGTTTTGATTATGATTATAAAGGCAAAAATGAGAAGTCAAAGACTGTGATTGCATAAATGGCTAAAGGCAGTGTAACTGCGCCCTTTTTTACCAGTATAAAATGTACCCAGGCTTGACAAGGCTGTATCTGGAATAGTTGAGTGGTTTTTACCAGACTGTGAAATGAATGAAGACTAGAAGGGATACCCACAGTTTTCATTAATGGAGTTGGTTCTTTTCGCAAGTTGGATTACAATGAAAGAACGAGCTAACCGAGCACAAGGAAGATATCTTSGTTGTTAATAAAATTCATCTGAAGTTTAAGTGTAGAGTTGGACACTGACACTGAGAAAGTGTCCTCCTTGCTAACAAGTGTTACATTTTTTTAAAAATGACCTCACAACCCAACGTTAGATGATCAGACTCATAAAGCTGGAGTGCGCTAAAATGACGAAACCTGAGTTTTAAAGTAGTAGATGACTGAAGGGCATGTTTAAAAACAAATTAAAAACCCCTCAATGAACCACAGCTTCAGGATAGCCCTATGAAAATTTGCTTACTGTAGATGAAAACTGTATTTAGTGTAAGCCAAAGTCTTCCAAAGTTCCTTAAAGAATATCAAAGCAAGGGATATGAACAAAGATCTGAATCTAGCGCTTAGATCTTAGAAGTCCAGGTCGTCTTTTTTCTTAGCTGTCTTTAGGGGATGTTAGGGAAGTTTAGGATCAGTGAACTAGAACTTTTAGTCTGCTCCTTTATGACCAGGCAGAATTGGCAGAAACTGTTCTTGTATTCATATAAGCRCAAGTTGGAATACAATTAGCTGATGGTATGTCTGGGTTTCTGGTTTCCCTCCTTCCAGGAGAGAAAATCCAGAAAAAATAAGAATTACCAAAATGACTGTTTATATATCTCAGGGAAATAGAAATTGACTCTTGAATATTAATAGAGAAAAATCCATCAAAAATACACCAATGGGGGAAAAAAATTCCTGTTGTCGAATTCTGTAAGCTATTTAGTTATCTCTTACAGTACTTCCAGTGGAGTGCCTGTGAGGAGATAAAGTTGCAATTACTTTCACTTTAGACTTCAGTGGAGAGAGATTTTGACACATCTTTGAGCAATATTGAAAATCAGGAAGAACAAACTTCAGCCAGTTGTGCCTTTATAGAAGAAAGTGGGGAAAGTTCATCATGTTTGTAGAAATGACTTTGTATGGAATAAAAGAAACTGTTCACAAAGAAGCCACTCAGAATTTGCATCAAGGAAAAAGGAGAGATTAATAAAAATTCTCCCCTACCAAACATGATGCATGGATTAATTATAAGCTGTAGAAACAATCCAGCTGGTTTTTGATGACAGAATTACAAGGCAGTGCGTGAGGTTGTTTTGACTACCAGTATAGTTTTGTGTTCTAATGCAGCGTCTCATTTTTGCTCTTCTAAAAGCATGCTTGATTATGCATAATAAGAGAACTGTGAAGGATTTTTTTTGCTATTACACTTTATTATCCTTTTGGTGTAACTTAGCGTTACGCTTCTTGGCAATTGGAGATAAGGTGGCATTTTATCCTACATGGGTTCAGTAGAAGACTAATGTATTGTCATGGCTTCCTGCTTTGAAGTTGTCTTTTCTCCTGACTAAAACCAGTCATACAAATATATTTTTGAACAAAATGGTTTTACTGAGAATGAATTGATGGAGGAACCCAAAAAGCCTGTGTGCACCAGATAGGTTTATAGAGACATTTTCTGGAATGTAGCATGCCAAAGTTTTTCAGAGTAATACAGTCAATGTAAATATTAAACCTGAATATCTGAAATAAACATGTTTTAATACCAGGTTGCATGTTCCTTGTATTACAGGCCATAACTTCTGTGCGGAGGGACACAGATGTGGTGAAAATTCGGAGTGCAAAAACTGGAACACAAAAGCTACTTGTGAATGCAAGAATGGTTATCTCTCTGTCCAGGGGGACTCTGCGTATTGTGAAGGTAAACAAAATATTCAAAGACCTGTCCCTTCAACAACCTTCTCGGAAACACAGGATTACATAAATGGTTGACGAGTGAATTTCATTGCAAAGTTTAGTTTCATGATGGGGAATATCACAAGGGCCCTTTTTGCGTTCATAAGTATGGATTGAAGATGGTAAGTGGTGCTGGACCATTCAGATTACCTATCTATGGGCATACGTCGTCGTTGCAGTCGTGCCGCGGCACACCATGGTCATGCTGTCATTAAAATTTTTAAAATAACCGTTCAGACAATGGCACCTACCTTCTAAAGTGTTTTTTAGAGAACACCTTCTTTWTAAGGTGCATTAATTTAGGAAGTGGGAATTCTGCTGACATTTGTGAGAAAGGTAAGTGTGAAGGTGTGCTGAGGCTTGAATACAGAAATGATGATCTGCAGTCCTTCCTGAAGTACTTCTGTGGGCCAGGTACTTTACTGAAATGGTTTTCCTATGATACAGAAGAGACCTATTTCTTAGAAGAGTGTAGCTGAGGTACTTCTGTTGATGTATTATTCCATCACAGGGACGAATGCAATGGGTCATTATTCTCCTTTTTGTTTCTCAGTGTTTTCTAGAGCTTGCTGTTATTCGTAGCTATGATGTACTTATTAAAATCTAAATTGATGAATCAACATATACCACATTCCTTCCTGCCTTTTGTCTTGTGGTTKKTTTTTTTTTTTTTTTTAATGCCCTTGTATGTCAGGCTGCAATATTTAATCTTTTGGCCATCATAGGAAGTTTTTGAACTACTTTGTAAAAAATATTTCCCTAGATTCTTTTTCCAATAGTACCAGTGACGGAAGGGAGATGGCATTTTTGACAAGCTGTTAAAATATACTGTAAGAATTGGAAGACAGGATGAAAGAATAAAAAAGACATGCATGGACTGGGCTTAAATGATCCCGCTTTCATCAAAAGAATTTTTAGTGTATGTAAGTGAACAGGACTGCTTTAAATAGCAGTTTATAAAGCTGTTCAGTAAATTGCAACTATAAATCTTAAGTTCTCTACAAACAAAAATCTGAATGGTCCTATATATGCACTTTCAGTGACTGGGAAAACAGTTTGCACATTTCTTTTTAAAGGTAGGCAGCAGATATGCTGTATATAGAGAAACTTTTTTGTACAAAAAACTGWGAGAAGAGCTGCTTTATAAGTACTGCAAGGACTACTCAGAAATCAGAAGACGGTAACAAGGCTCTTTATCAGCTATGATACGGAATCCGGTATTTGTTCTTTTTTGCTGTTTTAAATAAAATCAGTGCTTAGTGTTTTTATTTACCTAGTAGCAGACTGTCCCTTTTTCCCTCTATGGAAAAAATTTAAACATCTTGACTCAAATAATTTTGGAGATGTTGGCAGTGCATTAATGGTAGTGGTGGGGAAAGAAAGAGCTTTTTGAAGAAATTAGCAGGAATTACAACATATCCGGTCTACGTTGCGTTAAATTTCGGAAGGGCAAATCAAATCCCTGACTTCTGCGCATGTGGGTGAAACATGAGGCAACAGAACAAACACGGCTGCTTTTGCTGCCTGAGACCATGGGATATATGAGAGAGAGGCTTTCTGCATGTTATGAAATTCTGAATTTGCTAAAAGGAGATTAGTTCTTAGGAGGTAACATAGAGAAGAGAAGGCTCTTTAGCAAGGGGAACTACAGACTGACGAATCGATTAGCCAAGAGGTGACTCCTTTCAGCCCTGTGAAGAGCTTCCTTTCACTCCTCGGAACAGCTTTCTGCAAAATTTCTTTAGATGCCTCTCTAACCCCATTTCTCTCACCTATGTGTTTAATCTGCTAAATAGAATCATTTCATAGCTGACTGTATAACGTTCTCAAATGCATGATGAAGCTGTGATTTAAATAAATGAGGTCAAAGGCATGTATCTGAAGGTACCAATTGGCAGTTTGTTGGTATAGTATAGGGGTGGATTTTTTTTTTTTTTTTGTGGCGTTTTGGATTTCTGTGTGTACTGTGTAAGAATTAAATACGCAAAAAACCTGAACAACAAGTAGTAAACATAAAAAATGCCTGTGGAAGCAAGGAAGATGTCACTCTCAGCTGTAGTTCTGAATTTGTCTTCATCATTCCTAAGCCTTTAAACTTAAAAGACATGTAAGATTACTGTTTCCTTTGAGATGGTAAGGTTAAACTATTTCATACTCGTGACATGTGCTGGTAAGTGGCACCTTAGTTCAGAGTGCTCCAGATCATTAACTTGGAGCTTTCCGGATTTCTCATCTCTTCCAATGTATTTGGAATACTTGTGCATGTGAATTCTGATGTATGGTATTATTTTACCTTACCTGTGTTTTTACTGTTATTTCTGCTTACTCTTACTCACGCAGTTTTATCCTGCTGGACCTTAATGGCATCATTTTGATCTTGTGAGATCTCTGAAGAATTGTGTTTGAGTCTGCTTTGCTTTTTCACATGTATTTGTGTCTTGTCTTTAACATTCCATATTCACGTTTGCAGTACGGTGGAAAAAATTAAAAATATTCTAACTTTTGTCAGAGAATTGACATCAGCAAATTTGTAAAATAAATAACAAAAACCCGAGAGGCTTTTACTATTCATTCTCAGTAACTACTTTTCGAGTAGTTGGCAGCTCCTGATGTCAAAATATACGTGTAGGATAGCCACTCACTATTCCATTTTTTTGAAATAACATAGATGTGTTTAGGGAAGACAGTTTCTGAAAACAAACAAGTAAATGAAGCTTGTAATGAGTGAAGGAGATAAGTGGAGATTCTCTGTGTTCTGCAAAAGCAATGTATTTCACTTAAAAACAGAAAAGTTGGGGTTTTTTTTTTGACATCTGCCTACTTGTCTTGCATATATGAGACATAATTAGAGCATCCATCATTTGCAGAGAGATGTATAGAGATATTTCTATTAATCATGTTGACTGAGGTTTAACTACTTGATGGGGATACTTAGGCACAAGTGTTGAACCAGCGTCCGTTTATCTCTGTCACAGATGCATGGATAAATTCTGGAAATCGCACAAGTAGCTAGAGAGTCCAACGTCTGCAGGATGCAAGCATTCACGTTGTAGCAGCATGCGTACACTTGCGGCTATGACTTTTTAGCACAAGACATATGAGCACCTGTGTTGAGGGCTGAAAGTTGCATGCATGAGAGTTAGTTATAGATGGCACAGCAGTTCAGTGGCAAAACCAGGACCAAAATGGGGAATTCATTTGAGTCTGTCTCATGCTGATTCTTCCAGACACGTTATGTGATGTGTACAGCAGACCTGCAAATACCGTACTTCTTCRAAGCCAGAAAACTCCGCAGTCTGTGACTACTTCACAAATATTAATAGGACAGTCCGCATAATGCCAACTGAGACAGGAAAGTGTCAGCAAATGGAGAGTCTGAAGCTCAGAGATGAAGTAAGAAAAATCAAGCCAAATCAGCTGAAAGTCAGGCTTATTGCTGGCACGATTATCCTCACTTTCTAGATTCTAACAAGCAAAGAGCCATCTCTTCTGAAAAGAATTTGGTGATTTTCTGCTATATATTTCACAGTGAAGAGCAAAAGCAGAATCATTTTTTTCCTGCCACATTTCAGTTCTGCATTCTTTATTCCTTTCTTAGCTTGAAACATTAACAGCCCTTTTCTACCTGCAAAGTTGTTATGTTGGTGCAAAAGTGATTATTACCTAATTGCTGTTGAGCTCTGACTCATTGTGAGAGCTGTTTAAATCTGAAGTGGGATGAATCTCCCAGTTAGGATAAATGAATGCCTCTTCTCACTGACAAGAGTGCATGAAACAAGAAAATTAGTATTAACCTTCTGTCCTTCATGCACAGCTACTTACGCCCCCAAGAAACATCTAGTAAAAGTGATACAGTAGCATACCACAAGATGTCTTGCCATGTCACACAGCATGTGCTTAACCAGTGCCACCAGAGAATGTTCCTGTGATAATGGGTATAATATAAGAAAGCATCTATTGACTAACATGGACCTACAAGATTAATGTTCTCATTGTATGACTATATTGTAGGATGTGCTTTCGCTATATACCTAAGTAGGATGACACATGCTCCCTAGGATGTCTTCCAGCTGTTGATGTAAAGAGTGTAAACAAGCTGTGTGAATCTGAGTTGGTCTTTTAGGAACAGGTAACAAGATAAAGCTATTTTACAAGAATATAAAAAACCAAAACACCTTCTCTGGCAGAAGCAGCCTGTTAGGCAGTGGTTAGGACAGGATATCTCAGGTGAGTCTGCTTTGCCCTTATAGAAGAGGCCAAAAGTTCTGAGGCCAAATGTGGTGTTGAGAATGCCTCGTATTGGCTTTTTTTCCTTTTCTTTTTTTCGCCTTTACTGGTAAAGTTGCATGGGTTAATAGTGACAGGAGAAGATCTGTGAAGAATATATTTCGGTGAGATTAATTCAGGCAGTATAGTTAGTTTCCTTATACGACCTGACCCTCAAGGTCCTCTTAGTGCTGTTACCTCAGCTTAAAGAGTTAATGAATTAAATGCCTTAATATTTGTGAAAACTCTTCCCTTTTTTTGCCCTGATAGAATGCTCTAGAACCACTCGTGACTTTCATTCAGAAGGAACTTGACTAAGTCACTCTTTCCCTTCTGTGCTCCAAACATGTTATCTTAATTTGTTGTTAACAAATTATTGTTCATTTCAAAAAATGTCACATAAGCTATGACGTACTAGCCAAATTCAGAAAACCTGCTCATTTTGTAGCGTAAGGAAGAGTTACGATGATTTTACTGGGCTGGCAGATTTTGGGGAGATGGCATAAAGAGATGAATGAAAACCTTGGGAGAAAACTGAGTGCTCATTTGGCCCAGAGCACGGACCCAAGCACGCAGGATGGACAGACCAGGCAAACTGTCCGCCTGATGTGCCATACCACCGTGCGGTGGTCTCCTGTAGCTTCTGCTCCCTTGCTCTGGCATCCAGTCTCGCTTCTACAACAGCCTGGTGCACCTGGCACCAGGAAAGCTGCGGGCAGGCGGTGTGGTTAGGGTTAGAGACATCTCCGGTACAGGCTGGGAGCTCTGCTTTCAGGCCAAGACCTCAGAAGACAGATTAGATAAAGCTTTGTATCTCACTTCCTTACCAATAAAATTCAAAGGCTAATATTTTTCTTCCTCTTTTTTTTTTTTTTTTTGTCTGTTTTATGTATTTTGATTTAGAGCTCTGCAAGTTAGTTGTCTCAGTATTTGAGCTTGTAAAGCAAGAGATTCCATTCTTACTTATCTTAGGTTTGTAGAGCAATATCATTTCCCAGCACAGGAGTGTTGGTTAACTTACGTACATAAGGCTATCAAGCTCTCAACCTGAGAGAGAGTAAGCTTAGAACCTCAGGATTCTGCTGCTAGTTATTTTAAAAATAAAACCACGTTTAATTTCCTTGTAATTTGTGAGTATGTTCCAGACACATACAGTGGTCTTTACTGCTTTCTGTTTCTTTTCCTTTGAACTCGATGATATCGGATGTAGTCAGGAAATTCTTTACAGAAAGATAGATACGTAAATATGTTGAAAAATTCTGTTCTGAAGATACTCATGTTGATGTAGGTTTGGTCAGAAAATGTTTGTTTTCTGAAAGTCATATAGGAAAAATAATTGCAAAATGCAGAGGAAAAAGGTGTTTTTTCCCATTGTCACAGAAATCAGGAAAAATTAGCCTTTTAAGATTAATGATTTAGTTCCAAATGCAAAGACCTTGCTATCAGCATGCTTTAATGAAAAACAAAAATAAAAGCTTACTTCTGTTGCAAAACACAGAGGAACCAGAAAATCTTTTGTCATACAATGTGGCTTCTGTTATGGTTCTGAAGATGAAAGCGCTTCATAAAACTTACCTCTAATGTTTAATCCTTTGACTCATCATACCCTGTATGTAAATAGCTGTTTAGTGTGCAGAACTTTTCACGAGCAGTTTAAACTGAAAAAGAATAAACCCAGTCCTGCATATGGCCTTCAGAGTAAAAGTCCGCTAGCAATCCACTGAGTTTCCACAGCTGATGTTTTCTTGCTCTATAAAATAAGTTGAATTTTGTTGAATTTTCCCCTCTTCCTCTGTAGTGATTTCATTGCAGCTGTTCTAATTTCACTGCATTGTGGCTTGGGAAGTGACATTAACATTATGTGGTATCATATAAACCTTCTGTGTGGCAGTGATGTATGACTGTGGTTTTGGATGGTGTCCATTGACTTGACTTCTGGGTCAGCTTTTAATGGTAATCCTTCTGTTTGTTGTACTCTCAAAAAACCTGCCTCACAAGATGTCCCTATTTCCTGCAGTCGTTATTCGCTGTATACCATAATAAACTTACGTTCTGTACTGCATAGGTGTACATATATGCATAACTGTACATACCAGATACTTCATGAAATTACCTAAAGTTAAGAAAATGGCACAAACGTTGATGGCAAATGACTACGTTCGTTGCAAATGCGCTGAATTTTTCTCTATGCTGAAACCATAGCAAAGAGGAGGAGGGCAAGAGAAGAATCTCAAAATGTTATAGTCGAGAACATAATCTCTCCTGCAAAGACTACCTCAATGGCAGCATTTCAGTTGGAACCAAGTCCTCACATGGAGACCTAAAAAAAACCCCACCACAACAAAACAAGAAAAAACCCCCAAACCACCCCCCCATGCCAAAAAGCCCCAAACAAACAAAACCACCCACCCCCTCTTTTTATAAACATGTGACTTTGCCAGGTTGTTTTTTTAAAAGTTCACWGTTTCTTTTAAGACTTCAGTTACCTGACGCTATCAGTTTTAAACTTCCACTCATGTATGTAATCCTATTTATCAGTGAAAGTCCCTTCTCTTGGTGATATAATGCAAATAATACGTTTGTCCTGCCTACTGTTTTCATAGAGGAAGACTTTTTATTTTAAATGATAATCTTAACCATTGCATGAACTCAAATTCATCTTTTATAACATGATCAAAAGGCAGGCACTCRTCAGTCAGTCTCCTGCATTTGTGGGTTTATGGACTTTAATAAAGGCGACTGCAGTTTCCTTGTGCTATGAGCTGCTAGTGGAGGAGACTGAATTAAAAACAAAATAGACCTTCCCCCCCTGCCAAGTAAATGCATACGTTCAAAGGCAGAGATGATATACTTGCTAGCGGACAGAAGGTTTTCAAACAAAATGTTAAAACTTTTATAGTAAGAAGATTCAGGAGCTTGCTGGAAGATGATGTTTATGTCTTATATGGCTCTAGATGTATTATTTGTGTTATCAAAACTGCTTTTATATTTACAAGTGAATTAGTTTAAATTCATATTCCAACTACCAAACCCTGGAAAGTGAAATTATTTGCCATCCCCTGGAGTAATTTTAGTTCTTTTGGTGTAATGTCATGCTGAGATTTATATGAAAATAAATTTTAATTTCTAATAACGTAACCGTATGTTTTGGAGTTGTTGTAATAAAGTGTCATAAATAATTATGGCTAACTGTTAGTAACTTGCATTGGAATAGATTACAGTCATTGCTATTAAAGGAAAAAAACCTCTTTACCCCTTGAGAATGGCAACGAAAATCCTGCTCTGAGGCTGTTGAGATTTTTGTTCACATGGAGGGATTGGGGATGCTGTCTCCCCTTCAACAAATGCTCTTACATGTTAGGGTTGCGTTCTTCTGAATTGTACTGGACATAATTTGATATCTCTTATATAAAGCTTTGTTTTTTACCTTCTGTTATTTGCCAAGAATAGGCTGATCATTTCTAATACAGAATGAAACAATACTGGTCTAGTTGACTGTCTGTCTTTAAGCACTTCACTGTCTCTCCAATCTATATTTGCATTCAGCCTCCAAGATCTCTTTGTGTGCCCACATTCCAGATTTGGGGGCAGGGGCGCATTCGTGTATTTTTGAATTTGTGGAGGGGGGACGTGTAGGAGCAGAGATGGAACGGACTGCCTCTCTTTAGGACAATCTCTCTAGGAGGTGGCCTAAAGTTTATGAGTGCCTCATAAACTGCACTTTCACAGCCTTCGCTTACTTACTACTTTTTAAAAATAGAACGTCGTCTCATTTTTAGATGGATTAAAGAAAATCCCAGTGACATGTTATTGGCTACTAATTGTAGCAGAATCTGACTTAAAAGCTGACCAGTAGGAGAAAAAAAAATTATTGTATGTTCCTGCTGGGTCAGCGTCATTATCTTTACACTATAATGACTCTTATAGCATCTTGTCCCCATTGCATGTTCCAGCACTGAAAGAGGGAGAAATCCATGCAATAAAGGGTGACATGATATGTATGTACTAACCCTTATGAGCAGAAAGAGCTCTTGCTGCTCTTTACCCATTAAGCCCTTGTATTGATCCTGATATTGCCAAAATTCTTTGTTCAAATTATGACACAGTATAGCTCCTGTCACATTTCTGCTGGCATTAATGAAGAAGGGAAAAATTTGGAAGAGTTTTTAGCGGAGCTGTGGCAGTTTAGACCAGGTGAGTGCACGAAACATTTGGCAGCAAAGCAAAGAAAAAAAATCCGAGTAGTTGTTGTAATGATGATCAGAAGTTTGCTTGTGGTTGAGCTGGACTGTAAAATGCTGAGAAATATCTGTATATAATGAGGAAGTTTTGCTTGGACTTGAATGGAAGCCACTTACCAGTACTTTTATACAAGTTGCTAAAAGTTGTGCACTTAGCTCTTAAAACTTAGAGGTTGAGGTGTTGAGGTTTCGCCTTTTTTAAAATCTGGAGCATAACTAGAATTGTTCAAAAAATGACGTGTGCATATGTATCTGTGCCATATATGTGTGTGTATGCGTATATGCAAACTGGTGTTTTCCTATTGCAGCACAAAAGATTTTAGTTACCCAGAGTCTGACAGAATAACAACTTTCTCAGGGGCCTGTGAAGTTCAAAAGGCGGTTGGAATAGAAAACCTCCAGAGGTAACTTCCAACCTAAATTTTTTTGTGATTCTATTATCTCTTATCCTGTACTGTGTTTTGCATCGAGAGCACTGGAGGGACATTGGATGCTGTTGACTCTCTATGGTTACCTTTTGCAGTGCTTGGGAATGCAGAGGGGGCAACTGTTTTACATAGTTGAAAGTCTTGAAATGAGAAAAAGATAATCTTTTTTAAATGCTGGTACTTGTACACTTTTTTCTAGCTACTTGAAAGAAACTTGATGTGCAGTTTTGATGCTCGGGCTGTCTCTCCATTGCTCTTAAAGAATGGCTTTGGGGGCATGGAGTCCCTTGTCCAAATGGAAGTTCTCACAGCCAGTTTATAGATAACCTGTTGGATTGGGCTTGACTGTGACCGTGTGAAAATGCATGTTGTAAATGATGTCATCTAGCTGCTTCAAGGTCTGTGTTGGCCATATGCTAGTAGAACAACAGATCCAATTTTGAGGCTGTCTAAATGTAACTGTAAGGTTGTCATGGGCAGATCAGAAGCGGGAAGGATGTGCACTTCTCCTACAGCAAGATCTATTACAAAGTGAAATGAACACCCCCCCACTCCCCATCAATTTTGAGAACACAGGAAAAAACTTGATTCATTAGAGGACCTGTGTGAAGGACTTGGAGGACTCTGATCCCAGCCTGGAGAGTGTTGAGTCCTGAGGTAATGGACGCAGTGAAGTACGTGTAGAAAATCATTTTGTTCAGGTTTGTATATAGATGTTAGGGATCTTGGGGAGAAATACCATTAAACTCCTCAGGAACTGTTCTCATTGCTGTGGTGTGTCAAAGAAATTTTTTTTTTTTTTTTTTTTTTTTTTTTTTAAAAAAAAAAAACCCCTTTTAAGCAGTTTTAGCTGCTTCTGAACAAGTGGGTCTGAGGCTCCGGTGCTTCTTGAACAGATGCTGAGCCATAAGCGGGTGGGGACCCTGCGGGACACAGTGGTACTTTGCCTGGCCGTGAAGCCACAGCACCCCATCTTGGGAGAAGGTAACAGAGATGAGTGTTGCTACAAAGGAGGTGAAAGTGAACGGCTAGGGCTTTGGGGAGCCAGGAAACATATGGTGCCCAGGGTCTGTAATATAGGTCACAAATACAGCAGCTTTGCTGCATTTGGAGAAGGACATCTAGCAGATGTTTTGTGTTGACCAGTTGTACGATTAAAATTAAAGGCTTTGTTCTACCTAAAGTTAGTTGCAAAAGAAAAACAAGAAAAGGGCAACAAACCAAACAACCGCCCCCTTCTCCCGATAACTGTTAATTTTTTTTTTGGAAACTACTGAATGAAATTAAGTTTTTATCCTTCAGTCAAAAAAGCCTACATGGAAAAATCATCTGGTTTCTCATAAAAATATTTATTTTTTTATTGTTTTTAATAGAAAATGTGTTTTACCTTTGGTAATAGCGTAACTGGGGGCTGTTCCAGTAAATATTATCTATTGCCTTTTTCCTTATATGAATATATTTGTTTACAGTAGATGGAAAAACACAATTGGTTCTAAAAGTACAAGCGTCTCTAAATCCATGACAAATGTCAGTTTATAATGACACATTTTTTCCTGCAAGATTTAGTAAGCGACTTACTGATACGGTTCTGGGTATTCAAAGCTAACATGCATGTAAAAAACAAAGCACAAAAGTTAAGAAATCATTGGAAAAAACATTATTGCTAACCTAGGGCTTTGCTATATGGTTAACTCTTTACTTTCTTTTTAGGATTTCAGCATGCATATTTTGCATCCTTTTCTGGCATTTTTCCCTGTGGCTTTTGTTCAGATTAATTTGGAATCGAGTTGTACACGGAGGGTGTAGAGGGTGTGTCTGTATTAAGTGCAAACCATTCTGAATTTATTGAGAGGCATTAAGCTTTTGACATAATCCAGATGTAGTAGGGTTACACTGGTGTATAGCAATTTTAATGTATCTGTTTCTGCTCAGCACTGAAATTGAGACATATTTGTTTTATATATTTGTATTAAGTTTTATTTTCAAATAATAAATCAATTCCCTGTTTTTTCAGTGCAATTCATTTATGGAAACACATTTATAAATTTAGTGAAGGAAAAGAGCAACGTATTATTTTCTTACTGTATCGCATGAGGAGCTATATTTGAACTGAAACTAAAAAATAAGACTGCTTTGTCCAATTGCACTGTCCTAGTAAGAAAAGGAAGCTTTACCTGGGCCTTCATGGACGTAGGATCTGTCCGTTTCCTGGTATATATCTGTGCAGGTTTCTCTGTTTTGGTTTGCTGTCTGGAAACTGGGATAATAGTGTTCACAAAATCCTTTGTTGTCTTGCTGGGGTATTGTGAGGTTTACTGGATGAAGGTAATTGATAAGGGACAGCACAATAACACCAGAAAATAGACTGAAGTAAGTGTAGAAAAGTAAGCAAACTGCTTATATAGTAAGAAGTAAGTTTTCTTTTTTTTTTTTTTTTATTTTTTTTTTTTTTTTCTTTTTTTTTTTTTTTTTTTTCTTTTTCATTTTTATTTACTAAATGTTACTGACAGCTGAGGAAAGGCATTCTGTAAAATACTCATGTACATATTTAATTTTTAGAAGGATAATTCCTCTTAGTCTCTAAGATTTTTGACAGGCAAATAAATTGCATTTAGGTAGGTAG
Source organism: Phoebastria nigripes (assembly GCA_035582835.1). Classification (NCBI taxonomy): domain Eukaryota; kingdom Metazoa; phylum Chordata; class Aves; order Procellariiformes; family Diomedeidae; genus Phoebastria; species Phoebastria nigripes. Next base: position 1,061,407 of record JAYKAV010003199.1, read on the forward strand.
CTGCCTGTGAAAAATCTCTCAAAAAGTGCATTTTTCAAAGACATCTACCTCTACTTAATAATCTGCTGCTTTGTGCCTGAATCTTTTTGGAGGCTGGGGAAAAGAGTTAAAAAAAAGTTAGAAAGAGATTTAGATTCAAGTAACTGAAATTAGTACAAAGGTATGTACAGCATCTACAAAGGTAATTCTTACATTGATGTTAGTTTCCTGTTGATTTGCTGACTCTTACAATATTTTCAGTATTGAAATTTTTTCCTGAAAAGATACCTTACCATTTTTCCAGTTAGTGTATCTGTTCTTCATACCTAAAGGGTCAATTTCAAAATACCCTTCGGGTGTTCTAGAAGTTTTTTCACTGTCTGTTCTTCTTAGCACTTTCTTTTAATTTCCTCCTTTCATTTCTAGATTAGACATCTCAGTTGTCCTTCTCACTATTGATAGTTTCTGATTAATTGCATTTTATTAACCTAATTTTTTTTAATTGGTTCTTCTTAATTCAGAAGATGTTGCTGTGTTTATATCTTGTCCAGAACTCCCTCACTGAAGCTGTATATGCCTCATACCCGTTGTCCCTGTAGGGATCACCGTGTTTCAATAGTAGAAAACGAATTTCTCTCTACTTACAGGCTTAAGAAAGCGCTTGAAAATAATTAGGATGAAATTGGCTATATTAAATGTAGGTTAGGTTTAAATATTCTCAGTTCTAATTCTGTTTTTTCMCTTGATCTGATTTCTTTAAATGTGTTATTGTTGTGCTTAATGTGCAGTAAAAACAAATAAAACCAACCCTTTCCCGTGAAATGCAAACTCCTTTTTCTCTCTCATCTTCCTTAGGATTGTTTACCTCTCATCTTCATTTTAATTATTTTGTTTCCCTAATTTTTATGACTCATATTTTCCCTTCAAGCTTTCATCAGAGAATGCGTCTGTACAYATTGGTAGCTATTAGTGCTGAGATAATTATATGAATACGCAGTAGCATCTTCAGACATGAATGTGAGTTAGTGTTAGCTCAGAGACACGCTGTGTTTTGCAAAAAGAGAGAAGATCTAATTTGCAAAGAGTTTGCACTGAAAAATTACTGGTTGCCTCAGGGCTGGCTCTAGGCATAGGCAAAGCAAGCAATTTCCCGGGGCAGCAGACCTCCTTTATGGCAGGTTGGCCACGCGCTTACTCTCAGCTTTCCATGTGTTGGAGCCCAAGATGCAGGGCTTAGTGGTGCTCCTGCTTCTGCTGCCCAGGGGAGAGATGATAAAGTAAGGCCTATCATCGTGGTGGATGTTCAAGAAGTAGCTGTTGCCATTCCCACTTTTTCTGTTTCCTCAGGAGCAGATCACTCGGGTCTTTGTTCCCTTGCTTTCCAGTCCCCCATCCACAAGGCAGTAAAACTCAATTTCGTGTGGAGTTGATTCAGTGCTTCGCGATGTCATGACTATGCTGTTAGTTGGCTTACGTTTCTTCTTCTCCAGACTTTTTCAAAGACGACCACAGTGCAACATCTAGGCAATAGGGATCCCATGGCAGCCTGAAATTGTTGCTAATGCGTTCCCGTTTCCAGGAGTAGGAATGATCTGGATTATTTTCTCCTATAAAGCTCTTCCGTACCACTAGAATATGGGCATTGTTTTCCATTATGAGTTTCTTAGGCAAAACACAGGAAGAATTTTGCGGTACTTACATGGACTTGTACGGTAACTTAACTGAMAAAATGGAAAATTGGGCAAGCATATTGGGAAGATCAAGATAATTGCTAGATATTAGAATCTGTATAACCAACATTTAGGCTGATTCAGACTCTTAAGGCACTAGTTCATGCCTGTGAATTATTTTTCAGTTAAGCACTGTTTTACTGGTATTTTAATTTCTATTTAAGAACCACAATGTTGGTAATGAAAAGTTTCCTCCATTTACTTGGACRCAAGTGACATTAACCTTTGAAGGTCAGGCCTTCTACTGTGTTCTGGAGCTTGCTTTAACCTGTTACCCCTTAGGTGACTTTATTTGCTTTTTGGCTTTCAGTCTAGCTGGCTGAATCAGTGCTATTGTGAAAAGGTCAGCAGCAATCTGAAGCGCATTCAGTTTGTGAAAGAATGTAAGGCACAATTTCCAGTCTTTTCTACGAGAATCAATTCAGAGCCTGGCACTGCCACTATGTGTGGTTTTCAGCTAACAATTTTTCTGTACAAACAGTAATATCAAATTTGGCTAAAACATGACACGCCTTTGTGGCTGGTAGGGCAGCTGATGCTTGACAACACAACAGCTGCAGTGCACCAACATACCTTTTAGTAATTAGCACCTTGCTGTTTTTACTGCCAATGCTATCCTACATAAAAGGCTACAAAACATTGGATGTTATAAAGACGTACGGCTTTTGCCATACGCTGTTTCAGTTGCCAGGAGTACTTGGTTTTGTGTTGTGGGTACATGGGGAAAGTGGCAACTCAGGATGAGTGCTAACAGATTCTGTCAGTTGTTTCTTGGTTAGCATTGGCATTATTGGATAGTCATTAATGTGCAACAGATGATGAATGTGGAGGTGGACTGAACCATCCTCTTTCACTAAACATTCGGAAACGAATTTCTGTTTCAGGTGAGTAGAATTCTTTTTGTCTTAGTTAACACAATATAAATAACTGGAGCTCAGTTACATCTGTTTTGCAATTCACATAAATCTTGAAATGAACTAATGAGGAACATGGAAGAGTGAACTGTATCTTGGACTACACGGGAATCTAATCGATATGAATTCCCCTGAGCTATATCTGTTTTGTGCTAGGTTCCCATTGATTTTGTAAACATTTTAGCGTTAGCCATAATCCCCTTTGAATATAAATCATTCCCCACTAGTTTCTCCTGTATTTTAATTAATTCTAAAGTGACYGACTTGAGAACTCTTCCTTTAATGTTATTACTAAACCAGAGAAATTATCCCTCGTTTTCCTCAGAGCCTTAATCTGACCCCTGTGAAATTAGTAGGCATATTGAATTCTCAAGAATTGGTGATGCTGAGAAAACCTGAGACAGCCAGAAAGCGTCAAAGTTAGAAACTGCAAGAAAATCAGAAATCTTGAGGGAAAAGCAACCCGTCTGCAGTAAAGTATTTTCTTTATTTTAACTTGTGTGAGTTTCTGTTACAGTTGATAACTCCCTATCCTTCAAAAGAAGAACTTAAAGGAGACTGAGATGGTCCTTCTGGGACTGGAGAGTTGGAGAGCGGGCATTATACCCTCATTCTGATTTCAGGATACAGGGGGCATGAGCTGTCTATTCCCTTTTAAATTGAATTAGTTGAAAAAAATTTTTTTAATCTATAACCTGGTTGATTGGTGCAATTTCTTTGACTTAAGTCTTGGAAAAGAATGTTACTGAAGTTGAAGAGATGATACTGATATTTTTTTGTTGTGACATAAAAGTAAGTATCCAACAACTAGCATAAAAGCTGGCACTGTTATTCCTTGAAAAATATATATATATAGCAGTAGGAGGTATTTTGGCCCATAGATAGAAAGACTGTATCATCTGTTAATCTGTTTGGAGCTACAGGGGATAAAATGATTTAGGGCTGTCTTAACTGCAGCAGCATCAGATGCTATTCTTTGATATTCCTGATCAGGGGTGCATTTAAACCCCAGGGGAATTTTGTTTGAACATATGTCAGTTGTATGTCTTATCATAGGTCGGTTTTATGTAGCGGGGCATATTAGATTGTTGCTTGGCTATATCAAGAAAAAAGTGCTTTGCTTCTCGAAAAAATTGAGAATATATTTTTGTTGCAAGTTGTTTAACCAACAGCAGGACCGAACTGCTGCGTAATGCTTAGCTGAATTGCAGGAATAATGTGATGTTATGGTAGGCATATAGACAGGAAATAGCCTGTATATGTATATAAGTGTGTGTGTGTATATATATAATTAACTTAACCTGAATCAATGTGCTTGTGGTTTGCCACTAAAGTTCCAGTGTTTTGGTTTTTGCTAGTTTTATAGTTAGCCTTCCTTAAGAGATGCCATTGCAGTTTTAGGGTAGCTATAGGATGCCACTGTAGTCTTGGTTTTTTTTTTTTTTAACTCATGATTAGATATATCAGTAAGTGTGTGTATATATCACATGGCATGGGAAGGTCTAAAGATAGAAGAGTTATATATGCTTATAACTGCTTTTGTTTCTACGGTGTCTGGGACTTACGTTTTTGGACACAGGCTATCACTATGATAGGTGTTATTCAGATGTATGGTAAAAATAGGATTTGTTTTCCAGGAGGCTTTATAACGTAAATATAAGACAAGAGACCGTGTTTTAGGTGGGAGGAAAAAAATGCGGGAATGTGGTTTGAAGCTGAAATCCTAGAACAGCTTCCTTTTTGCTGTAAAATCCTGCTTTTTTAAACAAGTGAATAGTTTCTGCTTTAAAATTTAATTTTGTAAACCTAGAATAATTCTGTTGACATGCATTGGTTGTGGTGATGAAAGTAAGGCAGAGGCATCTCTCTCTGAAAAGTAGGAAGTTGCAGTAAGTTCTTACTTCAGCGAGAGCTGTCAGCCTCTATAACAGACTTTGCCCTCAAGTGCAGAAGTCCGTGATGCCCAGCTTAAGATCAGATCTCAGCAAGGGTTTCCTCTCTGCCCTGCTCCACAGGGCTGGCAGTCGCTTGAAGGTAGCAGTGGGTCATTTCCACCCAAGGGAGAGCTGCAGCGTGGCATACCGCTCCATGTCAAACACTGTCAGTAGGTAACAACAGGAAACCACAGGCAGCTGGAAAAATGCAAAAATGTGGAACTGGTTGGAGTAGACCTTCAGCTGAACCATTTGGCAGGGCTTTTAGGCATCACGGAAAAGGATGCCTCCTTACTCCAAGGAGGTTTTGAAGGGAATGATATGCTTAGGGTGATACTGTTAATGCCGAACTAATCTCGAGTGCAATGTGAGAGAATAAGTGACTGTGCTTGTTTTGTTTGTTTGTTTGTTTTTTAAAAAGTAATGAATTGTCAAAGGTGACTGTCGTGATTTGATTCTGGTTGGGAGTCAACCTCTTGGCACCCAATAAGTGATTATAGGTAAAATGGGAAGAGTACATGATAGCCCTTGAAAGACAAACGTGATAGAAAATGGCAAATAAGTCAAGGAAAGTGTAAAGGTATGAGTAAATCTTTTATTGAATCTAAATAATGTGAACTTGGACTCACACATTGACTTGTGTAGCTTCACATGATAGAACTGAAAAAAATGCTGAGAGTAGGGCTGCTAAGTGCTGTATGGTACATCCTTTCCGCGTGTTGCTTCTCCCCTGTTGGCCACTGGGGAAGAAACTAGAGCTGAAAGCCGTTCCCCGTTACACTTCTGCTGACTTTTCTGATACAAGAAGTAGCATTGGTTAGATTTGGGAGGACTTCTCTGCAGCACCCAGCTTCTTGATCTCTCTAGCTTTTTTGGTCTCTGGTGTTCAGCTCAGCAGTCCGTATGCTGGTTGGCTTTGTTGCTCATGAGATGGCTTGTAATAATTGTGTGCTGACATGATAGTCTATGCATGGATGAAGTATGACTTATTAAAAGTTTTAAGAGCTTTTTCCTGTATCTAGCACTGTAGTGCAAGACAACCACAGAACAGAGTCCTCAATAAATAGTGAGGCAGGGATTATGATTGGGTTGCAGCTATAAAGTATTAAACTGAACATTGCCTAAAGAGTTTAGATTAATTTTGTCTTAAATGCAGTGTTCTGTTCTCATGTTCCTCTGCACTTAAAAGCCAACTCTTTTAATATTTAACCGTCAAGGTTGGCTTGAATGACATGTGAATAGTGAGATGTAAGCATGAGGATAAATGTTAGCGTATGATCAAATCATTATGTACTTCGCAGTGTATGTGTTGCAYGCTTCCATTTAATGACTACCAGTATCTCACACCAAGATTCACACGTTTCCCTCCATCACCTTTTTTACCCCTGTAAAACAGAGTGATGTTGATTCATTACCTCAAAGTCACTTTGTTGTGATGAGAAGCAATTTTAAAGGATGTTAATAAACTAAATACGAAAGTACCAGAAAAAGTGTTCTAAGCTTTGATTATGTGAATTCCTTATTTATGAAAAGAAGCATCGTCCATAGCTGCATGCATACTCATACATATTTATACACTAGTATATTTTAGATGTTAGCTACATCTGTACCTTTAGGCTGTTGTTTCGTCTGTTGTAATCATGTTGCAATAATTAAAACATCAGAGAAACAAACAAACAAAACCTCATTTTAGTGTAATAGACCTTATGATGCCTGACAGATAGAAGTAATTAATTTTTGCATGAAAAGCATACAATGGGAATGCTATCAAAACTGTGCACTAACCAAACTGTGTGTTGAGGAGGCACTGAGTAMACTTGAACTGCATGGAACTTACTGATACAGGACACACTTGGATTTTCTCGTTTGTTCCCTTCCAGTATTTTGTTGTACTAAGAGGCTGCATTTGTCACTTTTGAGCAAAGCCTAGTTACTCACCAGCTGCTTTCATTGCATTGTTTACTAAATTCTCATTTACTGCAAATGGTATCTTTCCTTTCGAAAGGTGCCAGTCATGTTTTTTTCTAATGGTCTCGTCAGACTTGATGCAAACCCCAGGCTCTCACTGTGTGATTGACTTTTTTAATTTGTTTGGACAGGTTAGCTATGTAGACTCTCCATCTTTTTTTTTTTTTTTTTTTTGATAGGCTTCTTGATTTTAGCTGAGATTTCTGAGAACTTTGCTGTATCCTGTGATCAGCATATATTTTCTCTGAAGCTCAGGCCAGCAGTTTTAGTCACTGGCCCTAGAACTAGAAGTGAATAGTTAAACATCCTGCTTTTAACTGTGCTTCCCTTACTGTCTCTAGGTGGGTGTGGTGTGAGAGTCGAAGAGCTATTTACAAGTGGTTTAAGCAGAATACAAATACTTTCCCAAGCCTTTTATCATTATTTTTTCCATTGTCTGTGCATTGACATTATTTTTCTAATGTCTTATTTTTCAAAGTTACTGAAAAGGCTTCCTAGTCTCTCTATGGGCTCCTTAAATTCCACTTCCAGTGGAACCAGAGCTCCATGAAGTCCCACAAAAGGGGCAGCTGATTGCCGGGGCCCAGCATTGTTGTGTTGCCGCAGTTCCCTACATGCTGGATCCCAAGAACGCGTCTCCCAGGGTACCTGGAGTCGACTTCACAAAGCAGTAATGATACAGCGACTTGCCAATTGCCATAGGGACAGGAGCAGTGCTCGCGACCAACAGCTAAAAAAATCCCGTCTCTGCTGTTTGCAAAGCAGGTGAAAAAGTGCAGTACGTGCAGAATAAATGATACGTTCTCACAAAAGAAAACGATACTTGCGAGTATAATTGGCCACTGCAGACATTTTTTTCCTGACAAAAAATTAAGCAAACACTCCGTGAGCTATTTGGCGTGATTAAAAAACTCTAGCATGGCTCTTTTGAGTCAGTAAGACAGACTTGAATCAAGTTATCTAAGATTTATTATGACACTTCAAATGACAGTAATCTGCACATCTCAGGTGACAGCCTGGGTCATTGAATGTTAGTTTGATTGAACTTAAAAGTCACATGAGATACTGCTTTTAAGGTCAGCAAATGAGGTTTTTGTGGGAATGCAATATGTAGTAAGAAACTATTATTAAAATCRTAACAGGGCTTCTCTACTGACAGTTTCCTGATGTGGCAGTTGGAATGAAGTCATTCTCAGTTTTGTTATATGTTTCTTTCTCTTGTCATCAGTGCATTATTCTAGTGTTTTGAAACGTGGGTCTGGATTTTTAAAAAAACTTCTACGAAAGTTTTTTTAGGATCCTCAGCTRAGCAGTCTCTCTGTTTTTGTTTCTCCAGGGGATGAAAGGGCTCACAGCCCTCTTAGGACCAAAGTTTTTGTATCCGGTAAATGCCATGGTATAGTTAAATAAGAATATGCTATGTGAGGAGGAGAAAATAGTTGAGTTTTTCATGTGTACAAATAGTGCACCAGTTACAGCATGTGATGAAAACGAATGCAGTGTAAAGAAAATGTACAATTCTCATGTTAGAGACCAGCTGTCAGTCCTTTTCCCTTGCCTTGGTAAGTGCCTTGACCATTGGCCTTACAAGGGAAATTTCACTCTCTCCTGATGAATCTATTTATGAGCAAACATAAAACAGTTCGAACTTCACCTGCAGACGAGTTTGCTCTGATTGTTGGGATGGTGGCTAGGGAAACGGCGGTGTGAATCCTCTAAAGTGGTGAAGTGACCTGGACGCTCAATGTGTCTGAACGCATTTAATGGTTGGGCTGTTGCACAAAGGGAAGAAGCTGCTTCTTTCTCCTCTGTCTACTGGGGGGGGGGGGGCAAAAAAAAAAAAAAAAAAAATTACTATGGGGGGGGGGGGGAAAGAAAAAAAAAGAAAAAAAGAGGGTTGTCACCTTTTGAGAGAGAGAAAGAGAGAGGATCAATCCCTAAAGATACTTCAGCTCTTAATCTTCAATTTAAATCCTTAAGTTCACGTGACTTTAATGGGTGTTCTAAGTGCTTAAGTAGGAATTAGGAGCCTACACACTTTGGCCCATTGTGCCTATGTTCTTGGGAAAATGTGAGGTGGGGGTAAGTGTCTCCCTGTCGAATGGTGTGAGGCCTCTAAGCCTGGAGGAGAGGTATGATTTGAGCTAAACCCTTGCCATTACATTTTTTTTGTCAACTAACATGGGCAGCTTCCTGCTCAGCAGTCTCACTGATGTGAATCCGTGCTGTGAATCGCCCTCCTCTTATACATGGACCTTGGGTATCTACCTATCTAGATTTTGGTCTGGAAACCAGACACCTGTACATCTTGGGGAGCTAGTAATAGTTACGTGGGAGTTACGACCTCTAAACCAGCAGTTTGGACCCAAGCGTTTGTTATGTCTACCTCTATGTTATTTGACAAAATAATTTTAATATTTGGAAAGATTGTGTGCATATGAGATGAGTTGTCCTTATTAATAGCCTAAGGAGTAAACACTTGCAATGATTATCTAAAGATAGCACAGTGTAGCACTCCTCTGGGCCAGCTTAGCACAAAGAACAAAACGTGGGTACTAGTTTAGGAAAGTGAATAAGCATCTATATCCTTAAAGATGAGAAAACTAAGCTGAAGCGAGCAAAGCCTTTTCTGAGGTATGTTGTCTACTGAACAGGTCACTCAATCCAGCAAAAACATTTCATTAACATACATATCTCAATAAATAAATTCAATAGGTGAGATTTATGTTTGTGTTTATATTATGAGCTGATGCACAGACAATTTTCTCCACATGCGAGATGAATGTAACTTGAGAATAGTCCAAGTTTACAATCTTAAATTAGGTGCACAGTGTAAGATCCCGACATTCTAAAAGTTACAGCATAATTTCTTGTAGAATTTGGTGTAAAATTTGGATCAACTTTAAGTACAAGCCCCACCCAGGAGAAAAAAAAAAAACAGTGACAGAAAACTAGAAATTTGTATCTGCGGGTGTCCTGGCATTTCTTATCTGAAAAGGTGATATTTTAATTACCTGCTTTGATAGTACAAATGTGGGTAGATGAGTTTTCTGATTGGTGGTATTAGAAGCAGCAAACAACAAAAAGTAGAAACTTCATTTTGAAATAGAAGACACTGGAATATGGTGTTATGTTAGAAAGAAAGAATTTGAATTTCATCAGTCTTCTATAATATTCAGCTGTTTTATGGCTCATGGCTTCTTACTGTCTCCATTAAAGGCTGAGTAACTTTATATCCTAACTTGAAAAAAATTCCAAAAGTAAAATTGAAAATTGTTTGGCTCAGAGCGTTTATAAGCTTGGTCGTTTGAGTTCTCTCATTCCCTTTGAGAACAGAATACTCTTTTCTTAATGCCAAGTTTCAAGAGCTGGATTTAAAAGTGCTATTCTTTGCCACCTACAGAGATCCAAGGTCTTTTAGAAGTCCTTCCAGTTTTTTGCAGATGATATGAAATAGAATATTGGGGACAATTTCGCAGCACAGAGTTCTTGTCTATACCATGTTTTACCCATTACAACATGTCTAAGCAGAATCCACACCAGTACCTAAGATTTTGTACCTGTTCTCACAAATTAGCACCTACTCCACTACTTGTGTGGCCTCACCTCCATAATGAGATCTGAGATTTGTGAAAATGACAGTAGATGTTCCATGCACACATCAAAGTTCTCTTGCTGTTGAAGTCAGGTCCTGAGGAACCGAACACAGTTCCTTCATAATTTCTTGTAGTTATTACCTCAAAAGGCTATTTGCGGATCTTCTTCAAGGGGAATTTAAAGAGAGAATTTTGTGTGGAAGGGAAAAAAAGACCGTTTGTCAGTATTTTATGTTACATAAATACACTGTCTTTTCAGGTCCATGCTGCTACTTCCCTTTTTGCTTATCCTTTTGTATGTTCAGGTTAGATTTTCATGGGTTGTACAAAATTTCAAGAGCTGATTGTGAGTATGATCGTCCCCTGTTTAGGCTGAGAACGCTCAGATGCGTTGGCAGAGCCGCGTAGCTGTGAGAGTGAACAATAATGTTAATCAGTCTCACTTATAATTTCCTTCCTATATTTTTGTATCTCCACTTACGCTTTTACGGGAAAAGCCAGTGCTGAAAGATAGGAAACTGGTCTGAGAGATCAGTATAGTACATTTTGCTTGCTCAGCAATGGATTAGCTTAACAAAAACAACTTCTGATAGATGTTTGCCTAACCTTGTCTTAAAAAAACTCTTGTCGTGGTTTAACCCCAGCTGGCAACTAAGCACCGCAAAGCCGCTCGCTCACTCCCCCAAGGTGGGATGGGGGAGAGAATCAGAAGGGTAAAAGTGAGAAAACTCGTGGGTTGAGATAAAGACAGTTTAATACGTAGAGCAAAAGCCGTGCACGCAAGCGAAGCAAAACAAGGAATTCCATCACTCCTTCCCACCGGCAGGCAGGTGTTCAGCCATCTCCAGGGAAGCAGGGCTCCATCACGCGTAACGGTTACTTGGGAAGACAAACGCCATCACTCCGAACGTCCCCCCTTCCTTCTTCTTCCCCCAGCTTCATATGCTGAGCATGGCGTCGTATGGCGTGGAATATCCCTTTGGTCAGTTGGGGTCAGCTGTCTCGGCCGTGTCCCCTCCCAGCTCCTTGTGCACCCCCAGCCTCCTCGCTGGTGGGGTGGGGTGAGAAGCAGAAGAGGCCTTGACTCTGTGTAAGCCCTGCTCAGCAATAACGAAAATGTCCCTGTGTTATCAATACTGTTTCCAGCACAAATCCAAAACATAGCCCCATACTAGGTACTGTGAAGAAAATTAACTCTATCCCAGCCAAAACCAGCACAAACCAGAGATGGAAACTCTACAACTTCCACTTGGAAATCTGTTCCAGTGCTTTGGTGCTCTTACCATTAGAAGACCTTTTCTAATACTTAATCTAAGCTGCAGTCTCAATCCTAATTTAATAGGATAGTTCAGAAAAGAAAAAAAATGAGGGTCTTGAGAGTCAGTGTTATATCTGAGGATCCAATGAGTCAGTATCATATTGTTGCAAAATTTGGCAAGCTCGAGCATGAAAGAAGTACGAAATGTAATAAATCTTTTTGCTCCCCTCAGCATTGCAACACATCACTTAGAGCATTTCCTCCAGATCTGGACACTACATGTCAGATTTGGATTTACTGGAAAAAGTCCAGGGAATAAGCAGATGTTAAGCTAACGTAATCTTCATTGAAAGAGCTGGTAGTGTTCGGCTATTGATGAGGAGAACGCATCGTAACAATCTTCAAATACATAACAGGCTGCTGAAAAGAAGTATGAAATAGTCCTTTTTAACCCTTGTGTTTGGTGCGGTTTTTTTGTTTGGTTGGTTTTTTCCTGCAAAACAGCTATCTCATTTGTTGCTCCCACCCAGTATCAGTGTCGTTTATTATTTCTGTGTAGGTGTATAACCTGGCCCTTTTCGAATTGCGTTCTATTTTTAAAGAATTGTTTCTCCAATTTGTCAAGACAGCTTTGAATTCTTATGTCCACCAACATTCTTGTAATTCCTGCCAGGTTAGCATTGTTGACAAATTTTGTCTGTATACTGTTTATTTCATCATCCAGGTGAAAGCACTGAATAAGACGAGAGTCAGGACAAACCCTGTGGAAACGGTGCTTAATAATATTGAGTTTGATTAGTAAAACAAATACAAGCTTCACACACAGTTCAGAAATTCTTTTAGAACACAGTGTACGTCACAAGAAATCCTTAGAGTCTTAGCTGATCTGTTGGTGTCTTGAAATAACTCTGGGGTCTTCAGTGACAAATGAAGAGGAAAAGGGCTAAAACATCCTGCATCCCATCATGAATAAAGTAACGTCTATGCTASGGCTTCCAGATACTGTTCATTCTCACCTCAAAGTATATTTTTGTATTGACTGTGTCCATTGCTGTGTAAATGCTCCAGGTGATCACTGCATCCTTTGGGAGTCATGTAGGTGGATGCTCAGCCGACGTAACTGAATCATTGCTTCAGCATCTGACTCCTATGTCCCAGTTCAGCCAGTTAAGTCAGCCTCGGTTTAGCTTTTAATCCTGTGAATAGTCCCATTGAGTTAGCTGGAACTACTCAGATGCTTGAAGTTGAATTCATGAAGTGCCTCGCCAGTCTGTACCTTTGCACTTTATGACTGTTAAACACTTTGAAGGTGTTTCTGTTGAATGAAGATATTATCTTCAAAATTTTCAGCTTTGTGGGATCGTGACTTTCTGAACTTCCGGCATTAGAAAACTCTTTTGTACGTGAAACTCTAAATAGCTTGCAACTCCTACTAGCTGCTGTAGCTCTTACTATAAAATCTCCTTTTGTAGTGGTGCAGAGAAAACTGGAGCCATCTTTATACTATGAAGAAGCCGTATCTTAATTTACTTCCTTTGTGCTCTTGCAGTCATTGTTGAACAATGTCGTATTTGTCACCAGCATTGTCACTTTTTAGCTTAAACAAGTTCGCACCTGTGGGCAGTTTGGAATTTAAAGCATTATGTCTAAGAGGAATTAAAGTAAATTAATTATAGATACTGGTGAAGATTGTTAAAGATCCTTCTGCATATTGAAGCCTGACTGGACTGTCAATTGTGGCTGTCAGTCTCAGAGGAAGTCCTTACGGCGGTTGGTTTGTATTCGGCGCTTCCCTGCACTGCATTGTTAAAATAAAAAAAAAAAACAAAAACTTGCATCTTCTGTATAAGCAAGTGCTATTTATTGTAGATGCCATGCACTTTCAATGATGTGTGAGGCAGATAGCAGAGTTGCAAGTTAAACAGAAGTTCAGATAACAAATATTCTCAGAGTTGGGCTACGTGTGAAAAAAATAACCTGTGTTCAGAATGCCTAAAAAGCAGTTGATTTTAAATGTGGCTTTTTTGCACCAATTCAGTGTTCACCATCTTGTGTGGCTTAAGCTTTTTCCATTTATAAATTAAATGGAAAATTCGAAGCATTGATGAATGCTTGATTCAAGAATTGCATGCTAAAATATGGTTGAAAGAAAACATTTTATTTAATTGTAGGTTTTTGACACAGTGATAAGAGAATCAGTCAACACATTAATTGTATATATTAATCATCTTTCATGTATGGTACATGTTAATAGCAAGTGTCTAAACTGTGGTTTTAAAGCAAGTTGAAGACGAAGGGAAGAAAAAAGAAATATTTTACCCGTTATAAGTGAATGTTATTCCTGAATGCATGGTTAGAACAAATTATTGTTTCACCTTTTCAAAACAAACAAACGAAAACCTCCTATAAAATAAAGTGGAAGGTGGGGATCACTAATAGTGTTTAATCTCTTGGGTTCCAGTTTGTCTTTGTTATTAATGGCATCAGCCTGCACAGTGATTCCAGGCAAGGTTTTAAAGTTAAGGTAAAAGGGGGGGGGAGGGGGGGGAAGAAAAAAAGAAGCTTAATAAAACGTTAGCATGACAATAAGTGAGTCTGCTAGAAACACAAAAGTTGAATGTCAGTCAGTGACATTCATAAATTGCGAGTTAAAAGCCCTGGAAGCTTCTCTGGTATCAGAAAAAGAAAGTAATTGGTGTCTGCCATTGTCAGCAGTATTATTTATCTTCAGTATTTTCCCTTTTGTTGCTTGAGATGATCTGTGTAATTTCTTTCTCCCTTAGCCTTGAGAATGGAGAATAGGAGGAAAGCCAGAAAAGCAAGGGAAGGGAAGGTTTCTTGGAGTGACGTGTTTCAACCCTCTCCCCTCCTCCCCTGCCGGTGGCGGTATATAATAAAATAAGTCTTCTAAAAATGAGAGTTGAGAGAGAATGCACTCAAAAATAATGCATTATATGAAGTCAGTTTTCAGAATAACATGAGTTTTGAATTGCTTTTTCTCTAAAGTTGACTTAATCACTACGTGCAGTCTGCTGTAGAAAAGAGCTGAGCTGAGGCACGCGCGCTGTTGGTCAATTCGACATCAAAAACTCTATTTCCAGTATTCTTATTTTTTCCATTGTGAAAAAATATTCTTACATAGCTGATTTTTTCCTTTTTCTTTTCCTTCTTCTGTCCCTTGATAATTAGATTGGGTTAGGCTATTTCTGGGTATAATATTTTTAAATTGCAGAAAGAAGTCTTGGTACCAGCTTACATTTTTCAATTTAAGCTGCATTTGCAGCTAGGAAGTGAGGCACATGCCCCCTCCTGGCTGTCTTTTTAAGGAGCGTTAGCCTCAGTGCCTTGGCTAGAAACTGGTCCCATTTTTACTCTCCTTTTGAAACTGAAACGGCATCTAGTATTACTGACTTCTTCCCAAAAAGCATTGGGTTGTCCTACAGTTGTGCCATTCTACATGAAATTAGATACAGAAGTGGAGAATGCTTGGTAGATGTTTAAAGCATGCGTTCTGCTGTGCTGTATAATCACAGCTGGGCTTAATGTGGATGTTGTTGGGTAAAGAAATGGAGTTGATGGGGGCCTGATTCTGGAGTTCAGTGACTCTGCAGTCACTGAAGTTACTTACCTTGTTTAAAAATTACTTTTCTGTTGCACCTTTGTGAAATTATTTTATTTCTCAAGGGAAGGTATTTTGTTTCTGAGGGAGAACACTGTACCCCAGGTGCTATTGTGGTTGCCATGGCAGTTTGCTAGCAAGCAACCTCTTAAATATGTTACTACTGGCAAAGAAATGGTGTCTTTTTGATCGCTTTGGCAGATGCTCATTTTATAGAATATTCTACACTGAATGGTTTGATTTTTGGGATAAAATGTCCTTTTTTTCTGAAACGTCATTACTTTTGAATAAATAAGTTTCTGAGTTAGCTTCACTTTTTTTTTTTTTTTTTTTTTTTTTTTTTTTTTTTTTTTATTTTTTTTTTTTTTTTTTTTTTTTTTTTTTTTTTTTTTTTTTTTTTTTTTTTACTCAATAAATATATAAATCTCCTATCCCTTCCTCCTTTTTAGAAGCTGTTTTGGTAACTGGTATGCAAGTGCGATTGAGCCAAGCTGGCTTCGCTTACATAATCTTACTGAGAAATGAATTTTCAGACATGTGATTAGCTTGTTGAGAATACCTGCTTTAATTTTGTTTGCAATCTGTCCTTTTTCCCTTGTTAAGTTCTGGGATGTAAAGCAGAACAGCCTGTGTGTGCGTGCATGCGTGCTTGTGCGTGTGTGTGGGGAGGGTGGGTAGGAGGACGGGTGAGCTACTTGCGGATGTCATCTGTGTTGCCTTTTTTTTTTTTTTTTTTCTTTTTAAATCTTCTGAGCTGCCTGAAAAAAAAGTTTGTTGTTGGCTTTTTTTGTTTGTTTGTTTTGTTTTGTTTTTTAAAAAAGGTGTTTTCTTCAGATGAGAGTCTTGGTTAGTATTGTGTCTTAATAAGCAAAGAAAAAGACTGGGGATTTCTTCTGAAAATAGAGATACTGGTATTCTTCACACTTAAGCATTCACGGCAGTGGAATTAAAAGGAAAGGACTTAAGGCTGGACTGTACCTTCTGGCACTTAAGTATTGCTTAAACTGAATAGCTAAGGATTATCACAGAAGGTGTTGTGGCCCAGGAACCTCTCTCTCCCTGAGATCTTGTTCCTGTGTTGCAGGGTTTTGCAAGCAGCAGGGAAGTAGTGACACACCTGCAGCAAATTGTGAGGSTTGTGCTGGCTCATATGTGGAAAGCTAGGGAAGTGGGATATTGTCTCTGTGCATTCTCCACATTTCTAGTCCACCTGCTCTGGGTGGGAAGGCGTTGGCATCTACTGCAAGAATGGATTTATTATGACATACAGCATAAGTTGAAGTCACAGTCAAGCCCTTAAGCAAGGTTTGATTTAGCTGCTCACAATTTTTTATGAAGGCTGTAGTGAAACTTATTCAGAAGGTTATTCTAATCCTGTTCCGCAATATGAAAATAAAAGTGTAATTTAAAACAAATGACTTGCCAGACATTGAAAGCAATGAGCTTGTGCTAGTCCCCTGGTGCAGAGGGTCATCAAATCAAATATTGTGGCTGAATTTTTGAAGTGCTTGGGTAATTTTATGACCAATAGTAACATTTGTGGTTATGAAAGGTAAGATAAAGATCATCAGCTCTCATGCTTCAAGGCATAAGGTAATCACTGCAGTGTTACAGGAGGGATATTTCCCTGCTGAGCATTACACAGTTGGTTATGTACATTATGAGGTGTGTTCTTTCCTTCGATCTAAACCATTAGCCGAAGAGGTGACACTTGATGGGTGAACAGGTTACTAAGACAAATCTAGTATTAGCCATAGAGGGGATATATGTTTCTATGTGAAAGGTTTTTGTTGCATCACGTAATCCAAGCTGTTGCTTACAGGAATGTGATTTGCTAAATATCATACAAAGGTGAGGGGTTCCCATTCTGGGCTCAGTAACTCTTCAGCTGCTGTGAGATGCTTATTGTTATTTTWTATATATATATATATATGAGTGATTGCTGTTTGCTTAGTTGGTGTTCTCTCCTGCCTTGCTCCCTCTTGGAGCCAGCTTCAGACCACAGTCTGCAAGTGTGCGTTTTTTGATTTCACAGTAGTTGGCAGGTAGACACTTGGGCTCAAGAGTAAAAGCTAGATCCTGGCTTTGTATGCAGTCAGTGACAGGGTTGTCGAGCACTGCTGGGTCCTGTCCGAGGTCTTCTCTGCCCTGATGGATTAGACCTAGCTTCCACATGGCTATTTAACACTTTTGCATTCTGTCCGTATTAAAGAGCTAGCCACGAGAAAAAGCTAAGCGTCGTAAGCATGTATATAATAATAATAAAATATAATTATATATATTCGCAGTCTTTGTTTAACTAGGCTGAAAGGGCCAAGGTTTCCTTGCTTCTTTTCATGGTTATTTTCCCGTTCTTGTAATGACCTTAGAAACCCTTTTCTGGACATATTTACAGGTTTTGTTTTGAAAAGAGGTGATCAGGAGCCTCCATGCTATTTTGCTTGAGATCTGACTAGTCCTTCTCTGAGTTGACTGAAAACGTCTTACACGTTCCAGAAATTCATTAGACCTTTTTGCAGCTGCAACACGTTGGTACGTCATAATCATTCTATCGACCAGCTTTCTTCTCCTCCATTTCTTACAACTGATGAACCTCCAGTTTAAAGCAGAAATCCTTGTCATTAGTTTGTCTTGTCATGATGTTGCACTTTTTGCTTTTAAATTTCATCCCATTCAGTTTTCTAGCTCACAAGGTCATCTCATTCTTCCTGTGTGACGATCTTGTCCTCTTCCATGCTAACGGTGTCATCTTTGCATTTCATAATCTAGTCCTTGAACTAAGGTTGCTAATGAATATATTAAGCAGGATCAATCCCAAGAGTGATTCCTGAGAAATACTATTAGTAACATTTCTCCATCTTGAGAACTGCTTTTTTCAGTATAGACTCTTGTAGCGCCTCTCACAGACAGTTTTCTATCCATATTATGATGTATTTTATATTATTCCTCATTGTCTGCCTTTTAAATAATAATTTCTTATAGGACACTATCAGATGCTCAATTTAAATCTAGATGTATTAGTTGCACTATATTGCCCTTGTCTAAGTATTCAGCTATCTTACTAAGAAAACGTGATCTCGGGTGATCTACTAGTAATGTGAATATATTTCTTTTTATCCCACTTCAAGTCTACCTCCATGCCCTCCATTACTGCCTCTTCCAAAGTCTGCTGTATTCAGTGTCAAGATCATATGAATATGTGTTTATCATTTCTCCTTTCTTGGAACGCAGGTCCTATGTTTAGTATTTTCCAGTGTTATTTTTGCTTTAGCAATGATGATCTGGGATGCACAAAGAACGAAATCTTCAAGTAAAGGTTTATGAAACTAGCTGGTATAACGAGAAAACTTTAGTTCCCATTAGTTTATAGGTTTCAGTAAAAAACTTGCCACTGAATTTGTATTTTCATCTTCTGGTTTTTTCAGTATGCTGGAAATGCTCCTGTCTGTGTGTCATTATTCTTATGAGAAAATGGGCATTTGCCCAGGTTTGGGGCTACACAGAGTTAGCTTTTCATTGAATCTATACAAGAATAAGAGAATCCATAACTAGTCATTCTCTTTATTTTTCTCATTCTCTTCTGCTTAGGTGAAAAAGCCTTTCACTGTTCGTTCTGTTTTCCTTTGAAAGCTTGAGCTCAGGTACTATTTTTACTGTGTGTCTAACTTAGGAGACATGGCTTACCTTGTTAATCAATCTCTCTTTTTCTCATCCTTGTCAGTTTTTTGCTTACTCCTGATACCTTCTTTGAAGTGCTTTTCATCCTTGGTGTGTTTTTCTCACTTTCATTCCAAATAGTTTCAACCTTTTATTAAAGTTATTTCTCTRTATTCTTGAGCTCAATGCAGTCCAATCAGTTGTGTTAACTTTCTTMGGTACTCAGAGTTGGCCCTGTTAAATCCCAAACCTTCTTTGTAGACTTATTTTTATATATCCTGTTATATATCAATTAACTTGTCAAAAGACGAGTCAGTACACRATCATTTGATGATTTCTTTCTTTAGCATCATAGAATAGTTTGGGTTGGAAGGGACCTTTAAAGGCCATCTGGTCCAACCCCCCTGCCGTGGGCAGGGACATCTTCAACTAGATCAGGTTGCTCAGAGCCCCGTCCAACCTGACCTTGAATGTTTCCAGGGATGGGGCATGTCTCTGGGCAAGCTGTGCCRGTGTTTCACCACGCTCAGTGTAAAAAAATCTCTTCCTTATATCTAGTCTAAATCTACCCTCTTTTAGTTTAAAGCCATTCCGCCGTGTCCTGTTGCAACAGGCCCTGCTAAAAAGTTTGCCGCCATCTTTTTTATAAGCCCCCTTTAAGTACTGATAGGCTGCAATAAGCAATTAGCCAGCTTTTCTATAGGATTATTCTATAGGATTATTGCTGCTTTTAAATTCTTCACCCCTGTTGTTGTCCCCAGTGAGGCTCAGCTGTGATTAGAGGTAAAGAACAAGCCTGAAGACTTGACATTGTGGGTTAAAAAATTGCAAACTGCCACCAAAAAAATCACTAAAAAAAGAGATATTTTCAGTCTATTCTTGTCTTTTGATTTACTCTCAGTCAATAGGGTGTGATGACAGGATTATTCCCAGCTTCATATACATTGCATAGTTTTCTGTTTTCTACTCTTAATTTCTGGAGATTGATAAATAACTGAAGTTATATCTTTTAATAAGGTATTTTATTTGATTTAGAGCTGTCTTCATTTTAGTTTCAGATTTATAACTGTAGTTAATCAAATTCTGTTTCATCTTAATTCACTTTGAAATAGTTTTTAGTAATGAGATTATGAATTTTTAAAATTTGGGCATTCAGAAGAACCTCTGTTTGACCTACCTGTAGTTTTAAAGGAAAACATTATCTGGATAGCGGGCATACTTTTTAGTACTAAACCACATAATTAAAAATGAGATAACAAGTGAAGTGAGAACAAATGGTATACAGACTTATTTTATGCACTGTTATAAGCAGAAAAAAAATTACAATGCAGTCTTTCTGTATAATTATTGTATCCACAATCAAATTATTTCACTTGTTGCTACAATTCTCTCACTTCTGTGGAAGGCCATGGCTAGTCAGAGTGTAACATCTCTTTGGCTATGCTGCATTGTTCTTTTTGTTTCCTATTGTAAAACATGCCAAACCCCACTAAAATAACAGTGTGAAAATTAGATGTAATTTGCTGCAATAGAAGTATGGCAAAACAAAAGAAACCCATTGGTTCTTGTTAACCTTTTGAATTAATGGCCTAAGAGAGCTCATTCCCAGAACCAGAGCAGCTCTTTTTCACATGGGGCAGGCATCGCATACTGGTGATTCAACATATTGTTCCATTCAAGATCCATTCTACCTAGTTTTTTGGAAGTTTTCCATGTAAATTCTGACCCAGACTTTCCTGACTGAGATTGCGAAATCCGACAACTTCATAGGCATATGCGCAAAGGCTTTTTGTATGTAAATTTGCCATAGTCTTTCTGCTTAAATCATATTTTGAAGACTGAGTTAGTGACAAACCCTAGATCTTAAAACATATTTATAAATGAAATACATAAGGAAGTAAGTGTTCAAGAGAAATATCTGGTCACAGAAATTGCTCAGGTGTCCTAGATTTGGCCTACTCAAGGGAATTTAAACATGTGGATTTTAGGCATTAGATTTATGCATTTGTAAGCAATGTTCATATCCATAAATGGGATTAGAAAGAGAAGAATATAGGGCCAAGATTACCTTTGCAGACAGGCTCAGGTTCAAGGGAAGAAAGGGGCAATTCAAAATTCATAAAAGATTGTCTTTAAGAGAAATCATTGTCAAAATTAGTAAAAAACACGAACGTAGCAAGAAATGTAATGCCCAGGGTGGAGGGATCCGAGAGACTAGAATGCTGGGGGAGCCTGAGGGCTCAAAAAAAAAAAAAAGGTCTGCTCTTGAGAGAGGAATAACAACTAAAATGTGACCTGAATAATGTGTGCTTTTAAAAGGTTGTAATTGGTGTCATGAGAAGGACAAACTCCCAATTCTTCTAGTAATGGAGGTTACAAAATTTTTTGAGTATTTGAATTACTTTTGTTTACTTGTATAAAACCAGTTGTGACTCCTTAGATTTTCATAGGCATTAATATCTCTGAAATAGGTATCAGAAAATGTATCTGAAGTTATTACTCTTAAAGTTATTCTACAGAATCAGTAGCAAATGTTTCAGCTGTTTGTAGAGTAACTAACAAGTATTAAGATGTTAAGAATGGGATGAAGAATTGCAAACAGTAGGGGAGAGTTGTAAAACAAAAAAAAAAAAATCCCAAGAGAGTAACTCACCACCCCAAGCAGGAAGACCTTTTGATATTGCCTCTGTTTATGCCTCTCCGAACTGTGGTTGGGATGGTCTTCTGGTGGGAGAGACTCTTGTTCAACCTCTCCACATCCTCTTCTGTGTGTGGCACTTGTTCCCTTGCAAGACTGAAAGATGTTATTTCAGAAATGTCACATTCTCCAAAAAGTAGTTTATTTGTATTACTGACCTCTGCTTTCTGAATTTGTTCTAAATTCATGAATGATTTCTGGTAAGCTGCAACTGTATTTTTGACATGTGACCCATTTACTAAAAATAAAAATAAGTCATTCAGCTCTTCTAAACACCTTCCAAAACTCCAATAAATGGTTTCTGGTACTGGACTTCTTTGTTCTTTTCAATTTGTGAGAGATGAATTCAGGTTCTGTGAACTCTGTGTTCCTGAAAAGCTGCTTATTCTGCATTCCCCATACAGACAGTCCATATTTATCCCCTGCTTGTTCTTGTACCAAATTTGTCTGCTTCTATTCCTTAGGGAGAAACTCCAGGTTGTGTCTGTGGTCTTTGGAAGGCTCTCTAAAGTATTTAGGAGTCTGAAAATGACTGACAGTCTCTCTGTTCCTACAGTACAAACTGGGGATATCAGGTTGGTAGGGAATAAATATTGTACTTTTTCATTGTGCCTGTATTTATTCTGTATACCTTTTTTTTTTTTTTTTTTATGGGTACTCTCGGCATAACTAACTGGTGAGGAGAAATAGGTCTAGTATAATGATCGTTTCACACTTGCTTGCCATGGCTATAATAACACATGCTACAGTATACTGTGAACCTTACGACCCCTGAAAAAAAAACTATGGAAATATACAGCTGGAGAAGTAAAGTAAGATATTGCTACTGCCTTGCAGTAAGTGTCACTGTAATATGTGAATAGTGGCATTTATTTCAAAAAAATTGCAGCCTGATTAAGATCCAAGAGTAAATCTGCATTTTAAACACACATGGCTATCATCTCAAAAATTTGAGAACTTGCCAGCTGTGAAGGGAAAAATCCCTACCCCCATCTGCCTTTGCCCACTGAGAAAAAGCAATAATGGCAGTGAGTGGGTGTGAAGGACTGGACAATGTTGAATCTTTTAGTCTTGACCTCCCTCTTTTTCTATAAATGAGCGGGTTTTTTTCTTTCAGAGGCTTAAGGGGAAAATGGCATGTGAATACTGGGGCAAATATACTTTACCAAAGGACTGTTCATTGCATGTGGAATAGTTTCACAGTGTAAAAAACCCATTTCTTGATGTGCTTTCAGAAGTTGTCACTTACGCTACCTGCGATCTCTCAGAGCATCTCTTTGAGCTCCAGGTTTGAGACAYAGGGGTGATGACAGACTGATTTTACAAGCCATGATGATAGGCTAGGCTGTTGTCAGAAATCAGGGAAACTTATGAACTGATTTCTGAAGTGACTATATGATCGTGTGTAGGTTGCCTATTCTTTCTCTCAAATTTGAAAGGAATTAGCCTAACTTTCTCCCGAATGGTGTGAGGCACCGTGTTGACTTGGGCTATTCCTGGTGATTTGTTTTCAAAGGAAGCTGATGGTCTGCAGCCTCCTGCCATCATGACCCCAGTGCCCTTCAATGCTGGGAAAATAAGGACGTGGCTGATGGGGGGGGTGAGGAATGAGAAAGGGCAGATGTGGCCATGTTCCTTCTCTCCTTTTGGGCTGAACAGAATATCACAGCCAACTTCTGGTGAAGCCCGTTGGGTTCAGACTCAGCCTGTCACCACATGTCCGGTAGTCTAGGTGCCCCATCGAATCCATATCTAAGATGGTATCTCCTGTGTCAATTGTAGAAGTCTTTTGCACAAAAACTTTTGTTACAATTTGCAAGGCTGAAATGTATTGAAGTGGCATGTGATCCTGTGTCTCTGCACTGCAGTGACCAACCTAGGAAGCAATGGCAGTCAAATTGACAGCTCTCTTATTTATTGTGGGAATGCGGTTGTTGACTCCTGTGGGTTTGTTATCACACTGTCTTATGTTCCCTTGTTTTTTGCTGTAAGTCTTTGCTCTTTGGGGCAAACAGTAGGCTCGTAGCAGAGAACCAAATAATCTTTGAATTGTGTAATTTTTCTCTCTAACAATGCAATGAGATGATTTTATGTTTAATAGTATAACTAAGACATCAAAACCCAGACTGTGGACGCCAGGACTTTCCTTTTTCTGTATAACACACTGTGGAGGATAGTTGTCCAGGTACAATGCCACAGTGACATCTATAGGTGGATGGATAGTCTAGTCCAACTGGATGGAAGATGCCAGGCTGGAGAGCCTGTCTCTTTCTGAAGGAGATCGTAGCTTTGGTCTGCAGCCATCTGTGAAGCCTTGCCGTGGCAGGCTCGATTTCTTTAAGCCCCCTGCTTTTCTTTTTACCTGCACAGACGAAACTGCTTACAGTTATTTCCACTGAAATTAATAGAATTATATCTGTCCAAAAGTGCTTTTGAGTTCAGAAATGTGTCGTCTTTGGTTTATGGCTAATTCAGAAGTCTAGCAGTCAGAGACACTATTGTTTTGAGCCATAATACATGTTTCTTCATATTGTACATCAGCTTGCATCAATAGCTATTGTCAAACCAATTCCTTTATGCCTTCAAGGTGTTTGGGCCTTTTGGGTTGATTGTAAGACATCAACTATCAGTATTTATTTATATGGACACTAGATAAAATGGCAGGTTAAGGTAAGATTGATAAATTGCAACACTGCAGAAATATAGACCAGTGAGATTTGTACTCAAAAATAGGAACAGTTTTCCCATCAGAGAAAACAGCAAGAAAATGGATAAATAAATAAATAAATAAAAAATAGGAGTGGCGATTGAGAGATGCTGTGAGTGGAGGAAGAATTTATTTTTTCAAGGTATAATAAGTTGGCTATACCTAAGGGAAATTTGGTAAGGAATATGATTCACTTTGGTCACCTCGGAAACAAGCTGTTCATCTGTCAGTAGATATTTGAATTATTATTCAAATATTTTATTATTATTATATCAACAACATGGCTAATCAGGTGTTTTAATACGTGATACTGCAACAAATTAATTTACTGACATAGAACCAACTACGGATTTTAGCATATGGGTAATAATACCCTGGATATGCTCTTAGTATTTACTAGTATAGGAATTAGTATTTAGTTTTGCCCGTGACGGTAACTGGTGAGTGATCTCCCTGTCCTTATCTCCACCCACGAGCTCTTTATTGTATTTTCTCCCCACTTCTTGTTGAGGAGGGGGAGTGACAGAGCAGCTTGGTGGACACCTGGCAGCTAGCCAAGGTCAACCCACTTCATTTACTTATCATTTTAAACTAAGAATTTTATTTCCTGTAGCCTGTGAAAAAGTGATCTAAGCAATTATATCACCATGTGATATAGTATTTACTAGTATAGTATATTTAGTTAGTATAGGAAGTCTTAAAAACTTCCTGTGACTGGATGAAGATGGATGCTTTTGAGTTTTTATCTACTTGGTGTTAGCGCTTATCTTTTGTTACTGATTCCTGAACGCATCGGAGTATGTGATGTCCCTTTAATTATATGCCTGTGCTTAGGATGCCCAGATAGAGACTTCAGGGTTTTAAAGTGTGAAAAGATGCCTTTATTTAAGATGAACACAGCATGCACAGGGAACATAGCCCCTCCTGCATCTGCCTGGGGGAACTGCGGATTGTTTTAATTCACATATATATGAATATGTGTGTGCACACTAATTTTTTGAATAGTACAGATGCCAGCTATCTGGTTTTATCAGCTGAAGATTTGGCGTGCAGACATTGTAGTGCACCTCAGGAGCTGAGTCTTGTCCTTGAGCCAAAGAGAACATCCTCTACCCATCATCCTTGGGATGATGTGTCTTCCTTCTATTTTAAGTAATAGCAGATTTATGGGGGATTTATCAGAGTACAAGAATCTAGTACCTAGTTGGAAAACAGCAAGAAGATTTGTATAGCCTAGAATCAGTGCAAATTATATGCTATGTAATTGTATTTATAAGAAATTCAGATCAGTCTTCCTTTGGTTAGAAGGTCTTTATGCCACTGTGTAAACCTCAAAATAACTTAACCACAGCAATTTCACTATTCCTGTATAATTTTTTTTCCTTCATGTTTTCTCTAAAACTGTTTTAAACAGAACCTGGTTCAGGGATAATTTTCCAAGGTCAAAGCAGCATATGATTTTACCCTTCCAAAATCTTTGTGAAGATTCAGAAGCAGAGTTCAGAGCATGTGACACGTTGAGGCAAATGGCACGTGCAGTTAGATAATTTAAAATTAATAAATAGAAAGCTATTCAGAAAGGACTGTAAAAATGATGAAGGGGTTATAGGAACTGATTTATGAGGCAAGACCAGAAGTTAGATATGTATAGCTTGGTTGAAGGGATAGAATGAACATAACTGTCTTCAAATATGTGCATGAACAGTCAGAGAGGAGCTTTTTGTGAATTCAGGATTGTGGACTAAACAAAAGAAGTGTTTTAGGGCTGCCAAGATAATGAGAAGGTAGAACTAAGGAACAAAGTTGTTAAGATTTCTGAAAAACTGGAAGGTAAATAGAAACTGATTGTTAAGGAGAAATTTCTATATATATTGAGCTTTGTTAGACCATAGGATTTATCAGTCTATTGTGTGGATAGATTATTTCACTTATTTATATTTGGGTTTGTGAAAGCCCTACAGGAGGACGGGAAGCTGTTCTTTATTGGAAGAAGGTGGATGACTTTAAAAAAAAAAAAAAAAAAAAAAAAAAAAAAGTCTTTATCTTGAATATCAATGTTTTGTGAGAAAGCAGCATGTGCTCTGTGTACAAATCTTGTTATTGTGCATTACTAATTTTTCCTTGACATTTATTATACCCAGAAATACGGATGCAGTCTAGATACAGTAGTCACACCTTTCCTTTGATTTAATAGAATGTCAAGTGAATTGCCTTAAAAAAGGCTGGCAGTTGCGTTAAATGATGGTTTTATGACTCAATAGGGCTTCAGTACATCACTCACCTTAATGAAAAACAATGCCTAACTAATTAAAATTGCATCTATCAGCTGTTAAAATTACAGTTATTAGCATCGTTCTTACAGGACTTAAGTAGAGTGGAAACTTGAAAAATCTTGATTTTGCCTTTCCATCTTAAATGGGTCTCTGATTCTTCAATTTTTAGTACTTAAGAGATACCAAACATGGTGATATAATTGCTTAGATTACTTTTTCACAGGCTAAAGGAAATAAAATTCTTAGTTTAAAATGATAAGTAAATGAAATGGGTTGACCTTGGCTAGCTGCCGGGTGTCCACCAAGCTGCTCTGTCACTCCCCCTCCTCAACAAGAAGTGGGGAGAAAATACAATAAAGAGCTCGTGGGTGGAGATAAGGACAGGGAGATCACTCAGCGGTTACTGTCACAGGCAAAACAGACTCGACTTGAGGAAATTAATTTAATTTACTACCAATCAAATTGGAGCAGGGTAATGAGAAATAAAACCAAATCTTAAAACACCTTCCCCCCACCCCTCCCTTTTTCCTGGGCTCAACTTCACTCCTGATTTTTTCTCTCTCCTTCCCCCGAGCAGCGCAGGGGGATGTGGAATGGGGGTTGCAGTCAGTTCATTAMACGTTGTCTCTGCTGCTCCTTCCTCCTCACACCCTTCCCCTGCTCCAGCGTGGGGTCCCATTCACAGGAGACAGTCCTTCATGAACTTCTCCAACGCGAGTCCTTCCCACAGGCTGCAGTTCTTCATGAACTGCTCCAGCGTGGGTCCTTTCCATTGGCTGCAGTCCTTCAGGAACAGACTGCTCCAGTGTGGGTCCCCCACGGGCCACAGGTCCTGCCAGCAAACCTGCTCCAGCGTGGGCTCCTCTCTGCACGGGGCTGCAGTTCCTGCCAGGAGCCTGCTCCAGCGTGGGTTCTCCACGGGGTCACAGCTTCCTTCAGGGCACATCCACCTGCTCCGGCGTGGGGTCTTCCATGGGCTGCAGGTGGAGATCTGCTCCACTGTTAACCTCCATCGGCTGCAGGGGGACAACCTGCCTCACCGTGGTCTTCACCACGGGCTGCAGGGGAATCTCTGTACCAGTGCCTGGACCAGTTCCCCCCTCCTTCCTTCTTCACTGACCGTGGTGTCTGCATCTTTGTTTCTTTCACATATTCTCACTCCTCTCTCCCAGCTGCTGTTGCACAGTGTTTTTTACCTTTTCTTAAATATGTTATCCCAGAGGTGCTATCACCGTCGCTGATGGGCTCAGCTTTGGCCAGCGGCGGGTCCGTCTTGGAGCCAGCTGGCACTGGCTCTGTTGGACGTGGGGGCAGCTTCTGGCATCTTCTCACAGAAGCCACCCCTGTAGCCCCCCCGCTACCAAAACCTTGCCATGCGAACCCAATACAGTAAAATAGGAGAGGGTTTTTTTTGCAGAAACTCATGTGGTCTAAGTGATCGCAACATAACTTCTGAAATTGTTCTCTTTCTACACTTTCTCAGCAGAAGGAGCCGTTCTAATTATGGTTTTGAGGAGAAAAAACACCCTTGGATCATGATACAAGGGCTTTGACTGTTGTGGAAATGGAATGTTTTGTGTTCATCTCCTTTCAGTTATACAGCCATCTCAGTCTTGTTTTACAGCCCATCACCCCAGGCGCTTTAGTCTGTCCCCTTTGTTCCCTAACTGTTTTCACATATGTACTGCTTGGACTTGTTATCCTAACATCTAGACTCTTAAGTTCCCTCTCTAGCTCAGTTTCGTCTCTTGTTTTGTCTTTTCGCAAACATTAAGGAAATTTCTCCTTTTGTTGGCGTTGTTACTCTGAACCTATTTTGAGATGCTCCTTCTGCTTTCCATCAAAGGGCACACATTAACGATGGAAATACAGACAATGGCTTCTCCCTTCAGTCCTCTTTACACCAATCCTAAAAGGGCTGTTATTTGTCTTGTGAGTAAAGAGGAGGTTTTCATGGTCTTTGTCTTTGCCTTCATGGAGGCCATTCTGTGCTGCTATGCAGGRATGCATTTGTGTTAGAGGGTATGTCCTCTACTCCTGTGCCTGCCTTTCTGCTCAGTTTTTGCTAGATGCTGGTGAATTAACCAGCTGTCAGTCTGTTTACCCTTTTACTGAAAGCTCATTGCAAGTATAGGTTCTCCTGTAGACTAGCTGGTAAGAGACATTTTTTGACGGCCGCTGTGCTAGCAATAGCAGCTAGACAAGATAGCAGTTTGGGAAAGCAAAGGATGCCCAGGATAGGGACACATGAACAGAACACAGATTAGTGGCACAGTGTACCTTAATCCAGGAACTTTCTAAGGTAAGAAGTGTGGGGTTTTGGGGTTTTTTTTGTGTGTGTGTGTTTGTTTTTGTTTTGTTTGTTTGTTGTTTTGGTTTTTTTGTTTTGTTTTGTTGTTTTTTTTTAACACCTTTTGTCTAGGAGTCAAGGGTCATGTAGTAATTTGCAGCAGCCAAGTCACACTGGTTCCTGCTAGCTCTCTTCCCTGTTCTTGGCAGCTACAAATTGGTATTCCCTGTTATATGCTGGTACGGACGTGTTCATTTGCATTGATGTGGGCTTTGTATGCTCAGAATTTTTCCAATTAGAAAAATGAGAAACTTGTGTTAAGAAAACAAATCTCGGAGACACTTCAAAGTAGGGTCTTTATAATCTCATGAATTCTATGTGGGGTACCTTTACTTGGATAATCATCACCTTCATGTTTTTAGAAGTCTCTAGCAATSGTAGTATGTTTTCATCAAGCAGGTAGTGTCCTGTCTGGCTGTGCTACGTGGGTCACTTCATGCTGTTTGCTACAATGTGACTAGGTTACCTTGTTGTTAATAAAAAAAGAACAATAGCTTGAAATGTATGTGGAGGGAAGAGAGTGTATTGGAAACCATTGGAGATGACGATTCTTTTGCACTGGTTTTTTGATACTGACTTCCTATCCACAGCTTGTCTATTTCTGCTGTCTTTATTTTTTTCACGGTTTATTTACAACTAATGTAGAATGATCAATGAAATCAGGCTGGAATTTGCTTCTTAATAGAGATGGCGAAAATGCATTTTAGATATCTATAGAAGTCTCCATCCTTATAGTGGTAGTGGAAGCTCACATTGTTTTCATAATGGTTCTCTCCAGGGACAAAACCCATGAAGCTTTCATCAACAGCAATCTAAGAGTTACTGTTTTGCTTTTAAATAAAACTTGATCTAGCTTAAAAAATTGAGACAGAGCACAGTGTTTGAAACCAGTAATGCTGGTTCAACTCTCCTGTTCTTTCTCCTCCTTCGGTGTGAGATCTTTGTTGATTCGCAGTGCACAAATATGTGTATACACACGCATACATATACATTCACTGTTCAGTAGGTTGGTTCAAAGCCCATTAAACTCATAGTGTCTTTCTCTTAACTTTCACAAGGATTGCTTCAACCTGATGTATGCTTCTGCCACTGCCCTGCTGGACAATCCTGTATTTCACAGAGAATTTTGCTGGGTTTTGAGAGAACTGCTTATAGTCGGTAAAAGCCTGTCTTGCTYATGCTAGAATTGGGACTTATTGCTGATAATGTGCTCTGAAATGTACATAATGGTGCTGGTAATAAAATAGCAATTTAGTATCATGAATAACAACATAATGCTGCCTCTGTTCCTGACCTCCACTCCCAAAGTCAGGGTGCTGTGTACTACAAATTAAAATCCTACTTCTGGAAGAGTCTCAGAAAGCTTGTTTGCAGTTAGGCTCTTTTCAGAAGGGCACGTGCCCATTCAAGATCTTCCATTAAAACATCAACCAAACAACAGACATGCTCGCAGCTAGCTTTCATGGCCGGGGAGGGTTGGGTCAGCATCTCTCAGGTTCCTCCTTTATTTGTACTCTGACCACCAAGTTCTTGGTAGAACTTGAGGGAATCTGTGTGAATGAATTCCTCAGTAGCTGATACTGATAAAGGAAACATGAGTAAAGACATCATTGACTCACTGTGATGACAGTGGATATAGTAATTCAGATGCAGCTGTTAGAAATGAAATAGTAAGGACTTGTGTCCTAATTTCATTTTTTTTTTTAACTGCAGCTAAACTTTGACTATGTTATCAAAGGGGAAAGCATTCAGTTCAATTTCATAGCCAAAAGCAAAGCAATTAAAATAAAGTTTCGTACTAAATGTTGAGGCAGGAATTAGGGTTGCAGGTAAAGAATGTTTTTTATGATCATCTGTTGGATTTCCCCCCCGCCCTCTTTTACTGTTCCTCTTGTTTAGCTCACCTCAGGTTATGCCTAAGGAATGCAGTATTGTTGCAATCTCCAAACCAGAAATGCTTTCTTTCAGTAACTAGTGTTATAAATCACACCTGATTACCTATTTGCTCAGATGAGAAATGCATCTTGCACTTTTCAGTTATGTCAATTAAGGTTATGTTTATAGGGAAGAAATATTTATAATATCTAAAACTAAGGGTTTTTCTTCTGCTGGTGTTAGCTTATTTATTTATTTTTACATTATAGATTAAATTTAAAAAGGCACAAACAATAAAACTAGATTGTGTAGCAAGGACATAGAACAAAGAAAGGTGTTTAGCATGGCTTAGAGGGATACTAGGAAAGGAACTGTTTCACAATGATCTATAATTTTATTATCTGAATAAGATATTTGGCTCTAACCCTCTGTGGAACCTGATTAACAGGGGATAGTCTGGAGCCATGAAAATAAAATCAGTAAATCCTCTATCATGTGAAACCGCCTCGTTTGGTTTGTGTGGCATTGAAGAGGCACGGTTGCCAACTTAGCAATGGTGATGAGTCTGCCGCTTCAAGTTCACGTGGATTTTTCAGCAGAATTGGATAGAGGAACAAGATGTGATGGAAGCAGATGAATAAAGAATGGTCGAAAAGATGTTAAGAGAGAACATTTAGGAAAATGCAAATAGTGCTGTGAAGGCCATAAATAGAGAAGATAGGGCACAGTGAGTGTTTACCAACATGGGACGATATTTTTCCATTACCTGTGTGCTGCTTTGCACTGCACAAATGGTCATTGAGTGAACAAATTACTTTACTGTGAAAATGGTGGTGTATTAATTTTGTATGATTTTCTGCTACTAACATATCACATGTCTCATTTATTATAACAGTATATATTAGAAGTCATGATAAAATGCAAGACCAGTAGTTTTCCAGGGACTATAGTTTTTTTCAGACATGGTAAAGACACCCCCCTACCCCCCCCCCCCCAAAAAAAAAAAAAAAAAAAAAAAAAAAMMMAAAAAAAAAAAAAAAAACCAAACCAAAACCAAAAAACAAACCAACCCTCACCATACAGTTTTCATCAGCATTTAATTTTTCAGAGAGATACAGTGTCCTTCAAAATGCCACAGTAAAAGGTTGCCGTGGGCACAGGGATTCTAGATCAATTATATGGGTAGCCTTCTACAATTTATCATTTGAAGATAGCATCTGTGTGGGTTTGAAAGAGTAAGCCAGTCAATATCACAGGACATAGATAGACAAACTGGGTAAGAGTATTAGGGATAAAAATAGAACAGTGAAGCAAAACTTGTGGACAACACTGTAAGACAGTGCTGATGGAACCAGGTATTTAATGTAATTGCTCTCGGTATAGCGGCATGAAGAAAGAATTGTTCCTTTTGGTACAGTAATCCATTGTTCACCCTTAGCCATTAGTAAAATCAGATAGAAGGGATTGAAAAGGTAAGGTATTAGCTGAATGAAAATGGTTATAGTTATTTCAATGTATCATATTGCTTGGCTAATGTAGGTGAACGGAAGATTAGAGAAAAACAATGCTCCTCTCACCTCTCCCCTTCCCCTCTTCCCCCCATATAAGCATCCACTGGTATCTCTAAGAATGTTTGGAAAGATTAAAAAATAACGATAAATAAGGAAATTAATCTATTACAGAAATCTGACATTCCTTTTCCAACAGCAGTATTTATTTCATCAATGCTTACTGAGATCCAGAAGGAGTTTCTTTCATAAGTGAAATCAAAGCCAAAGCAAGCCGGGCTTTGGGAGTACATTTATGTAATCAGTAAACTAGAGGCAATCTTTCTAGGGAACAGAGCTGTTTTTGTAAGAATGAGGTGATTATATTGCTTTGTTTTCTAATGGGCTGTAATATATTTGGGAACAGCAGTAGCATAACCTTTTATTTGACGTAGACTTATGTAATGGTAACTCTTACAGCCAAGCATGAAGTAGTTAGGTTTAGAATGAAATCTCGTGCATTAAGAGCCTTTGAAGAAGAAAAATGGGTGAAACAGTGGTACTAAATACTAAAGGAGAGTAGTCCAGTTAGATTTATTAGATATAACTCTTCCTTCTCCTGTCCCTGTAGTAATTTGTTGAGGTTTCTATCGTGGGTTCTAGCCAGGGGAAAGCGGTTAACTCCYTGTGTGTCCTGGATAGGCAAATTGTATTGCACTGTTGAGCACCATTTATGTAAGGGAATAGACTTTACAGGTATTCACATTTTTGTTAATCTGTATGGATTCATTGGAGAAGCATGGCGCAGATCAGACCCTTGTCATCATGCTCAGGGTTTTAGCAAGGGAGTAATGGAGAATAGTGTCAAATTGCTGATTCCAAACTTTAAAGCTCGCAGTTGCCTGGAGATGTGCTGCGCTGGCAGACTGTGACAGTGTAGCTCACAATTTACGGTTTGGCTTATCAAATCATCTTTGGTGGCAAGAATTTGTCCCACATATGCCTTGTGACGAGCCTCATTTTTTTCACCATCTTCTCCTCAACAGCTAGGAGATTCCCAAAACATCTCCTGCTTTAGGGAAAGATACATAGGATGCCTAGGGAGGAATCTCATGATTTTTTCACAGTCTGTTGCCTGCTGCAGGATGGAAAGAGCCAGTGGCTTTTCATGTTTTGTGTACTGTTTCATTTCTGATGAACTGCCAAACATGATTACTGTGGTGAAATTAAGCAATATTTTCTTTATTGGGATGCATGTCGCTATACCCATGCAGGCATTTATTACATTTACAAGGATGAACCTTGGGTACGCCAACATTTTACCTGTCATATCTGTAGGAATTTTTATGTATTCCAGAATTAGCATTTGGAGTGAAGCTTTAAGAAAACTTCTATTCTGAGAAAGGTAGCATGTACAAATATGATTATTTCCTAACTTTGAATAAGTATGCGTGATGGATGAAAGAATTTATAATGTGAACTACTGAACATACCACCTTTAAAAAATTAATAAAAAAGAACAGCGAACAGTTTTTGAGCTGTTTTTAAGACAAAACTAATATGAAAGAACATGCTAACACCATCACGGGACTTACAGCCACATGGGCTTATTTCTAATTTCACGTTTTTATAAGAGAAGTTTTCAAAATGCATCATATTTGAATTGCATCCTTTTTCTGAGTTTACCCTGGGAATCTGTTTTTGAGGGCTTAGGAGTCCGTGAGTGCTGGTCAGTCTTTAAGAACCACCTTTTAGAAGCACAGGAGCAGGCAATTCCAAAAAAGAAATTGTATGATCTCTGGAAGTGAGGTCAGGCTTCGCAGGAAGATTACAGAGCTGTGGTTCGCATATGCAGGGAGAAGACACGAAAAGCCAAAGCTCAGTTAGAGTTGAAACTGGCCAGTGTTGTTTCAGATAACAAGAAGGGCTTTTKTAAGTATGTTAATAGCAAGAGGAGGTCTAAAGAAAACATTGGGCCGATACGTGTTGAAGAAGGTCATCTGACTAATAGGGATGAAGAAAAAGCGGAGGTGTTCAATGCGTCTTTAATATTATTGATAGAACTTGGGTTGCCCAGTCCCCTGAGTCTGAGGACCACGAGTGTGGGAACAGTGACTTTCCATTTGTGGACACTGAATTCTAAGGGACCAGCTGTGTCAGCTGAATGTTCACAAGTCCATGGAGCCTGATGGGATTCATCCCAGGGTACTGAAGGAGCTAGCAAATGTTAAGGCAGGACCCCTCTCGATCATCTACCAAAGGTCTTGGGAGTCTGGGGAGGTCCCTGCTGACTGGAAGCTAGTCAATGTTATTCCGATCTACAAAAAGGGCGTGAGGGAAGACCCAGGGAACTACAGGCCTGTTAGTTTAACCGCAGTTCCTGGAAAAATTATGGAGAAGATTGTACGGGGTACTGTTGAAAGGCATTTAAAGAATAATGCACCCATCAGGCACAGTCAACATGGGTTCACAGAGGGAAAGTCCTGTTTAACTGATTTGATATCCTTCTATGATAAGGTCACCCACCTAGTGGATGAAGGGAAGGCGGTGGGTGTTGTTTTTCTGGATTTTAGTAAGGCTTTTGATGCTGTCCCTCACAGCGTCCTTCTGGACAAGTTGTCCASCTGTGGGATGAGCAGGTTCACGGTGCGCTGGGTGAAGAACTGGCTGAAGGGCACAGCTCAAAGGGTTGTAGTGAATGGGGCTACATCTGGCTGGCGACTGGTCACCAGCAGTGTTCCTCAGGGTTCAATTCTAGGGCCAGTTCTGTTCAAGATATTTACCAATGATCTGGATGCAGGAGTTGAATGCACCATGAGGAAGTTTGCTGATGATACCAAACTGGGAGGTGCTGTTGACTCTCTTGAGGGACAAGAGGCCTTGCAGACGGATCTAGGTAGATTGGAGCATTGGGCAATGATTAATGGGATGACATTTCACAAGTCAAAATGCTGGATTCTACACCTAGGATGGAGTAACACTGGGCACGTGTCTGAATTGGGAGAGGAGTGGCTGGAGAGCAGCCCTGCAGAAAGGGATCTGGGGGTGCTGGTTGACAGCAGGCTCAATAGGAGTCAGCAGTGTGCCCTGGCAGCCAAGGGGGCAAACTGCACCCTGGGGTGCATCAAACACAGCGTAACCAGCCGGTCAAAAGAGGTGATTACCCCACTGTATTCGGCATTGGTGCGGCCTCAGCTTGAGTGCTGTGTGCAGTTCTGGGCCCCACAATTTAAGAAGGATGTGAAGGTCCTTGAATGTGTCCAGAGGAGGGCAACAAAGCTGGTGGAAGGGCTGGAAGCCATGTCCTATGAGGACCGGCTAAGGACTTTGGGTTTGTCTAGTTTGGAGAAAAAGAGGCTGAGGGGCGACCTCATTGCTCTCCACAGCTTCCTGAGCAGGGGACGTGGAGAGGGAGGTGCTGAAGTCTTCTCCCTGGTATCCAGTGATAGGACTCATGGGAATGATTCAGCGCTGTGCCGGGGGAGGTTTAGACTGGACATGAGGAAGCACTTCTTTACCGAGAGGGTGGTCAAACACTGGAACAGGCTTCCTTAGAGAGGTGGTCGATGCCCCAGGCCTGTCAGTGTTTAAGAGGCATTTGGACAATGCCCTTAATAACATGCTTTAACTTTTGGTCAGCCCTGAATTGGTCGGGCAGTTGGACTACATGATTGTTGAAGGTCCCTTCCGACTGAACTATTCTATTCTATTCTATCTTTTATCTTTCTCTGAATTTATATCTTACCTATTGCAGTGTTCTTGGCAATATTGTCAAGAATATTACTCTGACTGTAGATCGAGATAGCACAGATCCCTGCTGGTTCATTACATAGTCCTGTTCTCGAGGGATACAGCGATAGTTCTGTAACCCATGAAGTCCCCTGGGTACTCTCAACCAAAGAGTGGACAACTTGTCCTGTTGTAGGCTTGTTTCTGCAAAGTTCTGAGAGCCGACAACTCCTGTAGGGCCAGCACCAGCTTATTTGGGACTAACTCCATTTTAGTTGAAGAGGTCTCATTATAATCAGCAGTCACATCTTACTCTTTACTCTTCAGAGGGCTTAATACAGCTCGAGAGGACATAAAAGTGTTCTTTGCTTTTTTCTGATAGACACCAGGTCATCTCCCTGAAATACAGAATTCTTTCTTGAAGTAGCTGCTGGTGTTGCTGCGTATGTTAAAATACCTGGGGGTGATGAAGAACCTCTCTGCCATAATGTCCATGAGAGGATGTAATGAATGTTCCTCAGAATCCACGAATCCCTTATAGCAGACTATCCTCAAAGACATTGATCTGCTTTGATTGAGTCCAAGAGGCCAGAGCGAGAGAGCAGGGATGGTGGCACTGACTTGGGTAAAAGTTCTGAATCCTGCTGGCCAGACAGACTCCGAAACAGAAAAGTAGCTTGCTCGTTACATAGCCTCTCATAAGCCACTTAGTGGAAGAGCAAATTAAGCAGCATCTTTAAAGAAAAGTCTTTACACCCACTCAGGCACACCGCTTAGTAGCCTGTTCTGCTGCCATGCATTCTAAATACAAATATCAGTATATTTTCAAAGAATAATGAGAAAGAAAAAATTAAAAGGCTTGAATAATCCTGGGTAAAGCAATCTGGATTTCAGTTAAGTTCCGAACATCATAGCGTCTGCTATACAAGAAGAATCTTGACTTGTTTTTGCTAGTTGCTTTGGCATGTTTGAGCAAATGACTGAGCTGCTGCCGTTAGCCAAAACCTGTTCCCCCAAATGTTTCATTCTGCTTTTTGTGATTATTTTTAATCTGTGTTCTCTAAGCTGCATTATCATATGTGAATTCTGGCTGCGTATTTTTTAAAATAACTTATTTGCAACTGTCAGAGATATCTTATGAATAAGTTATCAACCATCCCTGAGAGCTATAGCTGCAAACATTTTAAAAAAAGTAATATTTATAAGTCTGTGAACATTTTCTATTAATGTATTTATCAAATGAATGCAGTCATTCACTTAGGGTTAAGAAAACAGCTCCTTTCTGTTAAAAACACCACCACATTACTTGTATTTTTTTCATTGCTAACATGTCAGTGGCAGCTTTCTAACTGATCTAAATGATGTTTTACGAAAAGTTCAATTTAAATAAACTGCTTTTATCCTAAGAGATCTCAAGGCTCTTGAGGATCATCCCCCCAAACCAACCACACAGACATTTAATAATGCATCGTAAATTGCCAGCGTGATGATGGAAAGCACAAGGGAGAATGGAACTGCAAATTTTCACTTTTCCTTAGAGAGGAGCAGAATTTAGTAGAATAATAAAAGGAAAATCTTCTCACCTAGAGGGACACTAGATAGTCTGGACAGCAAGCTTTAAAGAGTCTGGTGCTGTCTTTCATGATAGGATTGTGATATTTTGAGGAAYGACGAGCAAAATGACTGTAGCTGAAATTTCCTGGCTGCAAAGAGTTGGTCAGATTATTGGAGACTCAGGTTATGAAAAGCTCTATTTTTTATTTTCATTTTTTAAGGCAAAAAATCCTAACATAAAGTAAAGAGATTAATAATTTGTGTATTATTGTAAGCATTAACAGGGATGGAGAAGACGAGCTAATCTTGTGCCTAGGCAATATTTGAATGTYGAAGGCTGAATTTCACCAGAGTAGATTTTAGGAAGCAATCGCTTTCCTGTACGACTGCTGGGCGGACTGTTTACTAATGTAGCTGAGAAATAGGTAGCAAAGGAGTGCTAATGTTGTGATCTTCATTTGAGAATGACCAGTTGCTTTATGGAGTGTGATTGGTAAAAGAATTTAAGCCTAACAGTGTTGAAGTAAAGAGGAGGAAGGTAAATTCACTTGAATTTTTCTTTTGTCCTTCTCAGGAATGTTATGTTAGTTCAGGGCTGGTCTGCACTGGAAAGTATGACTGTTCAAGTGTGAATTGCATGTGAGTGTGTGTTTTTAAGTATTTATTTATTGGTTGGTTTGTTTGTTTAACCTGATAGTTATACAGTTGTCATCCCTRGAGGGGCAGTTAAATTGGTAGAAAGCAGATTTGGAATATTGGTACCGTTGTCCTGATCGTAAAGTAGGTATATCATTCTAAAGCACTTTTACGCTGTGCCCAGAGGAAGAGGCTGCACCATTTTAATGACGCTCTAAAAGTCGAAGTGATAGTACTTCCTGATGTTATTATATTGATAGTTATTTTATTGCTTATGGATTCCCAGGTGATGCTACACCAGCTCTAATTTATGAAGGCATTTTAGCTAGTTAGTTACTTAACGACATTAGGGTAATGTTTCTCGGCCTTACTGAAAGGGAGATTTTCCTTTGGCTTATCTGCTTTTGTTTTGGGTTGTTTCCCTGCCTCTGACTGGGCAGCAGCTCCGTCCCTCCAAGTCAGAGGAATGGCGAGGGTTGCCTGTGTTTGCACTGTTGCCCTGCCTTGGAGGAGATGAATTGCTTTCAAGGTGTCCAAGTTGATAAACAGTTTTAAGGCTAGCCTAAACATTTGCAGCCATTAATTAGTCTTTTCTTACTTGGGCAACTGGGGGAAGCTGAGCTGCTGCCAGCTCACAGGGAACTGCTGACTGCTGTTGTCTGGTGCTTTATGGCTCCCTGAGGGTTGTATTGCACAATTTGAGAAACCAACCCTGTGCTAAAGGTAAAAAACAGGTATGGGGTTTGTTAGACATATGCAAAAGAGAACAGACAATGGGAGAGGGAGAAAAAGAAGGCAAGCAGAGCTGAAGTCAAGCGAGTCTAGCAGTGGAAAGGAGGTAAGAGCAGGAGAGGACAAAATCAGGGAGAATTTGGAGAACAAAAAGTAAATATAATGAAGAAGGAGCTGCTAAGTCAGTGGAGTGAAAATAGTATGTGTTCGTTTTCGCATAAGCATAGGGTGACTGAAATTTCAGGACCTCTCTTATGCTCCACTACTGTTGTGCTCCACTGTTTTGGAAACTTTGTTTATATGATTCCATCAGCTGGTGAACATATTTTAAGGTTTGATATTATTTAAGTAACATCACGGGTTAGTTTTACATTTTTAAATCTAGATTATTTAGACCAGGATTTAATACAGTTCAAGTCCAGGCATAGTATTAACTTGAATAAAAAGGGGGGAGGGGGATTTACACACACACACGCACCCCCACCCCCCCCCATTAATAATGTTTTCTAGTTGGGAGTCGTGAATTAGAGATCAGAGCTTTCTTCAAAGCTGTCCTTTTTTTTTTTTTTTCCCTGTGTTTGCTTTTCTGTCTTTGCTTCCTTACAGAGTGCTTGAAAATTAGAATTAAGTTTGGGAAAATATGCTCCCTAACCAGAAAGCGAGTAATTGGGAGATAGTTGCAAATGGAGTAATTGATTCTGATGCTTAGCAGATTTCCAAATACATCATCTGTTGGTGCTCTGGAACACTTTGTTGTTTGTTTCATTTTGTTTTGATTTGAATGTTATTGTCTTCCAGTAGTTAAAATACGAAGGCCCAAACAACAGGTGATGATACTGCTAATGTCCAAATGGATTATTATTAAACGCATGCAAACAGTGGTCTGCACTTCCAGAGGCAGAGTGTGCTTTGTTTTAAGATTGTTTACTCGTGGTTATTACAGAACTAACAGCTTAAAAAATAGTAGGTCCGTTTCACCTTTTGGGTGAATGGAGAAAACTCCCATTGCCATTAATGGGAAGTA
Source organism: Phoebastria nigripes (assembly GCA_035582835.1). Classification (NCBI taxonomy): domain Eukaryota; kingdom Metazoa; phylum Chordata; class Aves; order Procellariiformes; family Diomedeidae; genus Phoebastria; species Phoebastria nigripes. The sequence goes on from JAYKAV010003199.1 coordinate 1,101,127, forward strand.
TGCCCTCTTTACAGCAGAGGTTAATTTGATTTGATGTGACTTTTGTTGGAGGGGACAAACAGTAAAAAGGTGCTGTAGTTGTGATTTGTTGTCTCATTGTCATATTTAAATATTTTGATTATTTAGCAATAGGATTCCAAGTTGGGTATGAAAAGAATTAAGTGGTTTGTAAAGTACATTTGCAGATGAGAAAACCTCTTTCACTGGCCATGGGTTGAACACCATTTGTATTGTCTTTCCATTCCGTCTTGTTCTGCTTGGTTGGTTGGTATGAGCTGATGAGTGCCTGCCGTGCGGCAAAAACCGTGTCAGGTGCAAAGCAGGTAGCTCCACTGAGATACTTTTCTTGTGTTTTGTCTCAGTGTACTCATAGCATTGCTGAGTGCACTGGCACAAATAATAAAAGACAATACACGTGTATTTTCCTATAAGTTCACGAACGCTCTTTAGAACTGTAAAGAGTAATGGTGATAACTGATTAGCTATAGGGTAGGTGAGTACTGTGGTAGAGAGACCTCTGCATAGGCAATGAACCCTGTTTCGCTAACTGTGAAGGAAACACCTAAACCCCGTAGAATAGCACTCGCTTACCAAACCAACCCACCCTGTAACGTAATGGTCCTTACTGAAAAGCTGAAGCCCAAATGTCTTTGTTGTTGCAAAGAGCTAGCTTATGTAGATGGAAGCCGGTGATATGTGAATGATCATTATGCTGTGTCGAGTCTCATTTTAAAGATCATAAGTATACCTTTTTAGAAGAAAAACAAACTACTTCACCAGTCTAGAGAGAAACATAAATCATGTATTTTTATCACCTCAAAAGACCACTAGAAGATGAGCTCTAATATTTCAAATGCGACAAGCAATCTATACACATGAATCACAATTTGAGTTCCATTACAGCTGAGCTGATATATACCACTGTGTGCTTTATGGATTTTACTCTAACAATATTAAGTAAAAACTCAAAGCTTTTTGTGATGAATACCTAACCTTTTACAAGAATTTGTAGAATTGTGGTCCAGAGCAACAGCTTTAGCATTGCCCTACAGGCTTTAATAAGAAAATACTATTGCCAATTTTGACCTCTCAATATTAGTCTCTGTAAAGGAAATGCGTGTATTAGCAGAAGGCTAATACTGCAAGGTAAAAGAAAATGTGAAATACTGAAAGGTTTTATGGAAAAAGCACCGAGAAAGATTGAGAAGAGAGTTAAATAAATGAACAAAGTTTGAAGAGAGGCATCTTTTGTTCCTTCTGCTTCCTTTGTCAGGCCCAGTCTTTTTCTTCCTGGCCTCAAGGACTTCTGCAGCAACCCAGTGTCAGTTGTTCTCAATTCCCCTATTTATAGTCAAGTCATCACTTGAAGTCCTTAGTCTCCTTTTGAGAAATTCTCCCACAGTGATATTTTCATATAGGTTGTGAATATTCTTTTTATCTCTGGGTATTCTCATATTTTGTGTTACGGTAATGTGGGCCTTGCTTGCAATGAATCAAAGTTCAAATTCCTTCACCTTTGAGACTTTTAATCCTCTCGCTTCCCTTTGGGGGAAGAAAGAGGAGGAGTGTTGTCCAGTGAATTCAATGAGGAAGCTCAAGATAGAGGGCAGCACGTAAGGTTAATTTTCAGGTCAATTGGTTACTGTTTTGACATTCTTACTTTCTTTTCAGACGTTTTTTAGTTCCTTTCCCTTTTATGCTAGAAAATGATTAGATATGCAAGAACAAAATTCCTCAAAGCTATGCTCCAAAATCCTATTAAAAAGAGGCTGCAAGCAGAACAGTGTGAACACACGTCAACACCTGAGTGTTTCCCAAGTGGCTCTAGCACTCAGTGGTGTGATAACAAGACGTGGGAGGATTTTTCTTGGCTTTTATCTTCCGTATATTGATGCTCCTGACTTTTTAAAATTCATTTCATCAAGTGGCACTGCAACAGAAACAACAGAAACGTGGGAACAAGATAGTTCAAGGTGTTTGCAGTGGTATACAAAGTCTTTTGCCTCCAGGCCATCATTTCTAATTCAGCCCAAGTTGGCAGCAGTCAGAAATCACTGCCAACTGACAGCTGTTTGGTGGCCAACACGAAGTGATTTAGCTAGTCATTCCTACTGGACAGGTGTCTGTAGTATAGAAAGTGTGAGTATAGCTGGCATGTGTTTCATTTTCAGAGACTGGAAAGCGTGGGTGTATCTCAACTGCAGCTACTTCGGTTTAGGGAGGTTAAAGAGGATACCCGAATTTAGGCAACCAAGAACTCGGTACGTGCACAATTAAACTCCCCCATCTTCTGGGGTTAAATCCTGATGTTACGGTACTAACCCCTTGTAGCGCTTCCATTGTGTCTCCGTAAGCACTGTGTGGTGAGGGAGAAGGGAGACTGTAGCTTGGTCTCTACAGGTAGCTGTATGGAGGGATGTGGTAGGAGACCACACTGTGGGGTGACCAACTCTTCTGTACCCCATCGACTGAGGAAGTTCTTCAGCTGTGTTATCAATTAATACCTTTCTGGAGTGTGAGCAATCAGTAACAAGGAGAAAGTAATAGGGGGGGGAAAATGAGTCTGATTCATCTTTCTTTGTGTGGACGTATGTAACACTAGAATTAATCTTTTGAAAACCATGAATTACTTTATGTAAAATCTGTGCTACTAAGCGGAAAATCTATCCTGCTGAGAAAAAAATGAAGAGAATTCTTCAGTATAATATCTGGTTTTGTGGGGAAGGAAGGGGGAAGATTTTACAGTTTACAATATCACAGAGMTTTGGGATATTTAAACAGGCAAGTAAATGATAGGTTTGATTCACTATTGTGAAAACAGTTTTGAATTTTGGATTTGCAGCAGCAGTAGAGATTGCTCAAGCAAACAGAGATACGGGGTCAAGTTGCTACCACTCCTTTTTTTTCCATTGGAATGATGTAAAGCGGGCTTAAAATGGGCTTAGGTGACTGGCTCAATCTTCTGCTTGTGCCAGATGTGGAAGTGGCACAGAGCGCTGTTCAGTAACTTCTGCAGCAGAAGTGTGTTTCAGGGACGGGGCACTGTCAGAGCACTTGGGTGAAACCTAATGTATGTGTTACTTTTCCAGAGTTAAAAAAATTTAGGTTTTCATGAGGAACAGTGGAGGGAACCCATTACTGTGATACAGGAGTTTTAGCTCTATCTTAAGGAATACTTTTCTACTAAATTTGCCTTGTTCTTTAATGCTAGAGTTAAACCAGATTGCCTTTGGAGTTGTAAATGGAAATTATTTTCTCTTATTCTAATACTGTGTCATGTTATTCATTTCACTAAGCCGGACTGTGACTTTCCTTGGTTCTTCTTCCCTGCAGATATTGACGAGTGTGCTGCCAAGATGCATTATTGTCATGCCAATACTGTGTGTGTTAACTTGCCTGGATCCTATCGTTGTGACTGTGTCATGGGATATGTCCGTGTGGATGATTTCTCCTGTACAGGTGAGCTCTTAGGTATACAGCAATAGTAGTGTTATACTCTGTGTTGTGTGTATTGCTTAGCTTCTAATTAGCCCCTGTGCCATACCAAATGCCACATACTAGCTGGCCCTCTGCTGGCATAAAAGTTAGGCACAAGGCAGATAGGTAAACGTGGTATGAGGTACCTTTCCTATGTATGGGCCCTTTGGGATTAACTTGGAAGGTGACTCAAGAAGCCCTGTGGTGCACACGCTGAGTGCTGTTGTCAACCAGGACACGGTCCCTTCATGTCCCACGGCTGGCTTGTGTGCGAGATGCAAAGGCTGAGGCCAGATCACAGGTGTAGCGAGAAGAAATACCGTTTTATTACCTGTGGTTTGAAACTGGTCAGTGGATTGAAACATGAGAAATTATCCAGGAGGAGAAGCTTTCTGGACAGAGCTGAGGCAAATACATAAAAGCAAAACGGAAAATTGTATAAAGTCCTCGAAATACATTGTTAGATGGTTTGGAAATTGTTATTATTAATGCTGAGAATTAATGTATCCAGGACTATGACACATGTTATTTAGAAAAGAGAACAAGCGTGGTAACGTTAGACAGTAAATCCAGTGATTCTTTTTTAATACCGGTCAGCAAAATGAGTGCTAAAAATTCTTAGCGGAAAGTAGGTAGGTCTCATTTCCATCTACAGGTTTTTAAGGAACCTTCCCTGGCAATCTGTGGGAAACACGTGAGAAGCTGCTGAAACGCTTGGTCCAACTATACCTAACTGGATAACCTCTTTGAATCATAACCCTCCAGAAAGGCTGATCTCAGGATTATTTTGATGGTGCACCTGTCTGGCAAAGGAGGAAAATATCAGGCAGATTTATTGAAATGGAAATAAGTCGGCTTGACACAATACCATGTTTGGAATTGTGTTGGGTGAGCTATTTTCTCAAGTGAAAAGATGGCACAGGAGTATTCAGTATGAGAATGATTTCCAGCCCAGAATAATTACATTGCAATGCACATTGTTATCCTTAGGGAAGGTCATAGGAAATGTTGACTTTCATGATGACAGCATGTCTTGTAGCTAAGATTATGTAGTTTATAAAAACTGTAGGGAAGTCCTGCCCACCTCTTGAGAGAGGCTGATACTAAACAGCTGTCAGGAAACTGATTTTTATTTTGCCCAGAGAGTCATTATTTCTATATAATCTGTGATTTTGAGTAAACTTTTGAGTTTTTCTTGATCTTTTACAATCTGCCATGCCAGCAAAGTTTCAGACCTTAAATTTTGTTCCAACTGCGTRTGCTGTGTGAGGTAGCGGTCTTCACAGTGACAGGGAAAGTGTTCTTGATAATCTGACACTTTCTTTTCTTATATGCACTACTAATTTCCTAATGTTCCTTTCCTTCCAGCAAGGCACTATCATTAGGCATGCAAATGGTTTAGAAAGCAGGGTATTTGTGATTTACAGAAAAAGTGTGTAGTAAGACAAGTTGCTTGACAGTAATGGGTGAACATTCATTTAAAGTGCAGGCACACAAAAAATCCAGAACCAGTATAAGAATGAAATAATAGAATGAGTGAGATAACTATTTCTTGCAAGTTTATTATCTTGCTAAAATGACTTCTTTTTTGGCATGACAGTTAAAAAGCACAGAAAGTATGTAATATAGATGAAGAGAAACTTGGTTCGTTGCCTGTTGTATCTAGAAATAATTGTATGTTATAATAATAAATGTATTTAAAATAAGTGTTGTACAATAGAAGCACTAATCCTGGTTTTGTATCTTGCATTATGGTTATACAGACTTCTCCTCTCATGAATCTTAAAAAAATAAATAACAATAATAAAAAAAAATCAGGCAGCAAATACTTAACTTGTTCCCCCTCATCCTGGCACCAATGTGTAACAGGCACAAGCAAAATAGATTGTAGCTGTTACTCAGTTTTTTAAATTTATTCCTCTTTATTCAAACAAAATAAATGAGAAATTATCTTGTTATTGAACCATGCATTTGGGGACAAATCTGAAAGCCTGAGATGGGTTGGCATTCTGGTTACAGCTGAATTTTGTGTAGGTGGGCTGGAGCTCTAATGGGTTCAAGATAAGGGTTAACAAGTTTCAAATGTAAGTGCTTAAGGCACGTGCACAGAATTGCATGTACTTTATACACTGTTGACCTGAAAGCAGAGTTATTCCATAGAGCAGGAGGTATCGTGTTTTGGGAAGTCTGAGTCCAATTCATCGAGGTACAAAGTCATCATCTGCTGCGGAGCAGATTCTGTGTGTTGCTGGGCATGCCGGTGCTTGGTGGCCTTGGTAGCTGGCCCCTGTGCTCTGGCAGCTTTCAAAAGGTGGAAAGCAGTCAGAAAAAAATTTTGAGCTGAATGAAATATTTCAATTTTATATTGAGGGTTTTATCTTTAGAAAAAGAAATGAAGTGAATATTGAAATGCTAGGTCAAATTTGAATTGAGCAAAATTAAATTAATTTGGATATTGCTGAATTTTAAATATGCAGCTTCCAGTGTGTTTTCTTATAACTCTGCATCTTTCTCAAATTAAACTAATTTGTAAATTTGTACTGTTTTGGTGTTGACGAAATTTTTTTCTCCAAAGCAATTTTTGAATAATATTTCCCAGTTCTGATCATGGGAACTGTGGAGTAGGAACTTCCCGTGCTTATCAGTAAGAAGCTGCTGTGTTGGAAGCTGTGCTGATTGCATAGAAAATGCAGTCACAGAGACAGAGTGACTAAAATAATATTCTGTATGAAGTCTACAATTACATTAAATTCTGAACTATGATTTAAAATTAAGTAGTGGCTATTTTAATAAATAATATTCAGTCTTGCATAAGCAAAAGACCTGGTGTGTTGAGGTTCATCCCATGGTATTTTGTGACAGGTTAGTCAGCCTAGCAATAACTTTAACCTACGTTCACCAAGAAAGGTGCGTGAGTGTTTTTTTTTTTTGCTCATCTGTTCCTGGAGCTTTGAGCTCTGAATGTTAATTAAGTCGTTGAGTGAAAGACAGTTTTATTAAGAAAAGTTACCCTTGAATAGGAAGCTTCTTTCAGTCTCTTCTTGTGACACTGACAGGTTGTTTATCTGTTCTCAGGTAAATCACAGTCTTGCCCATTCTGAAAATGGCAGCAAGATTTGCTGCTCCAGATGCTCTCATTTCCTGGAATCTACTGATTTAAAGCATTTTATTGAGTTCCACAGGTTTTTACCCTGCTTGCCTGTTGAAAAATAAGTTTTCTTGGGTTGCTTTCTTCTAACATACCAGTTTGGGAGTTGCCTTCAAAAGTGCGTTATTTAGTTTCATGCTTTTCGAAGCATTATACGTTACATAATAAAAATCTCGTAATTTTATTTTTGATGGGCTGCATCTGTTGTCTGGTATGATTTTGAAAATGCATGTATATGATTTTCTGTAGTTTGAAACTACAATATATAGTTTCTATGTCCCACCACCATTCAATCAAGTAAACAAATGCTGTTTCATCCTAATAGGCTATAAATTATCTGTAATAATTAGATATATGATGCTGATATGACGAGGTAACAGTGTAGGTGGGTTTYGTCTGTTTTTGCATAGTACTGGCATTTTCTATGAAGACAATCACGATAATCATGATAAAGATTCCTGGCCTTGAACATCTATGATAACCATTTAATAAAGTATACCCTCATTTTGTAACGTTTTCCTTGGGGCTGTATGAGACACTGAAAACTTCCTAAAATCCTGCAGTCGTTCAAAGAATAAGTCGTTTGTCTCATTTTGTATAGTTACTACTGGGCTTGGATGCTCTCTTTTGGGGTTTTAATTTTTTTTATTTCCTACAAATATTCACTAATTATGCACTAAAGCTTAAAAAAGACCTTTACAAATGAGAGTGCCAAAAGATTTTCATTCCCCTATTTGCATGTATTACTCATCGCCCTTTTGCAAAATGAAGAAACTTCCTTTGGACTTGAGAATGACTTGGCCCATTTTGCTCTAGGGGCATCTTTTCAAGAAATAGTAGGGAAAGTTATCTGGCCACCCAACACATGTCAGCAGCACGTTCCGCCAAAATGTGGTGTGACCTATATGCAAACATCCTCCTCTTTATGCACCAAGCTATGCTGACAGATGTTGTTCCTCTGTGAAAGGAATCCATCTTCAGATTTTACTGTGGAGTTGTGCAGTTCTGCATGATGTTTGAATACAGGACTGTGCTTTTAACCCTTTTTCAGTCCTCATTTTGTGTGATAATGTTCACAGAACTTCTTTTACCTTTGGCTCCTCTAAGCAATGAGTCACTAAAATAATTATGTTACTTGCAAAAAGCAAGCCCTTATCTGCTGCAGAAGCAGAAAGTATTTTCAAAATACATCATTCGGTATTTTAATTCTGTGGAGAAATTGACGTTATATAGAAATAGATTGTTTAGAAGAAGCCTTAGAATTTAAATGTTATTCTGTAGTTTATATGCTAATTTGATTTACAGTATGGGTAGACAAGAGGAAGTAAGAAAACCTCATGATTTTGACAGGTGATCGCATAAGCCCCTTCACTTCTGTCCTGTGTGGTTTCTGGAGTAGCATTCAGTTTTGAATCTAATGCACCTTTCGGAACAAGCCCTTCTGCAGCATGTTATTGGAAAAGTTGTGCCTAAAGCATAGAAAAACGTAGAGTTCTGAGAAATCTCAATTTCAGGGGGAAAAAAACCAGCAGCCCCCTTCTCCTGCTCTTCCCTTYTTCCCCTCCCCTATCTGTGAGAGACAACTCAACAGCAGAAATTTCCTGCTACGGTTAGAACAAATGTTGTTCAAATTGTTTGCTATCACTAAAATTGATGCCTTTAGATTTTTGTTGCTGGAGTTTACCTGTCAGGTTCAAGGTGATGTAGTTGACCCCATAATAATACTAATAATGCAGCAAGTTTCACAATGGTGAAGTGGTAATCTCAAAGGGCAGGTTACTGGCCTCTCATCCAGAACCGCTGTATGTGTTTGAAAAAGACCTGAATAGAAGGTTTTAGGCAGCCAATTGATAGTACAGTCACTCTTAGAAAGACAGTGTTATTTCTGCAGTCTAATCTACTGACCCTCTTTTGCCCCTTTTCTGTGAACTAAATTAACATTCAAGAAAGAAACATTAATATTTTTGGTGTGGCACTTGAACTTTCAGAGTACTGTGCAGGGTCTTGGATGTTCACAGAGGTCAGTAAACAAACATTACCACTGTTCACATGATGGCCCAGAGTTGGTGAATTGATAGATGTGTCTGCTAGCTGAAAACCCAAGTCACTACCCAAGCAGTGAAGGTAGGTCTGTGGTGGAATAGTTTTCAAGTATATTTTGGGCAAGAGCCCTCTTTAGATCTTGCTGTTCTAAAGGATATCATTAGTGAGTATCTTGCCTAGCACTACATAATTTTGAAAGAAACGTTATGAAAATATTAATTGGGTTGGGGTCATAGTTATGTGTCACCATTTATAGATTAGGTAGCAGATCTTCAGCACAACGGGTATGACTGGGGATAAGGACCTCAGGCAGATCTGGACCCTCCTGATTTTACTTGGCACTAATATATCGATATACACTTTTCTGAAGCGTTCCCTAATTCGGAGTCCACTCTGTCCTCTGCACGCTGAGGACAGCCTGTTGTCCTTCTACGAGCTGCATCTTGATTTGTGTGCTTGTCTTCTCACTGCACTGTATCTTCAGGGCAACACTCGGGCATTTCCAAATGCATTTGGAACTTGGTCTTAAGCCAACCTGAATGGACGACACTATGATTGTATTAACTCAGCAGGCACAAAATACTCTTATGCTGGTCTCTCCTGAGATCCTTATGTGTCAGGTGCTAAAAGGCAGGACWGGACCTAGCTCCTAGTGTTAAGTAGTACTCTTTTCTTTGAACTGCAGTCAATAGCACCTCTGTTCCCAGAACTGTGAAGGGAAATGTTGTTGAGTTCCAGGTGCCTTGAAATGCAGAAACATTTGTTTCAAGTCCCTCAGTGGGCTGTTGGCCAAGTTCAGCAGCAGGTAGTCTAAGCACCAGTGGGTACTGCCTGCATCACAGAGCATTTCTTTGCTCTGCAGGACAAGTCAACAGAAGACTAGAAGAGTACTGAGTCAATCCAGAAAAACAAAAACGGAGCGACTCCACATCAGATGACTGATACTCATGCAGGTCTTGACTCAAAACCCATTAACTCAATAGAAAGCTTTCAGTCGCATTCATTTGGCTTTAGATAAGTCCCATAGAGAGATAACTAGTGCACTCTTGCCATAGGGAAGGTCTGTTTGTAATAATACTAAAAAGGATGATTCTTTTGTATTGTCAGAGAATGCTGTACTAACATGGATAAGGTAGCTTCTCAATGCATCCCTAGAAGGCTGATAAGTATTTAATTGCTGTTTTGGAAAAGGGGAAGCTGAGGCACAGAGAAGTGGAGCATCTTGCTGAAATTCATGCTGAGACAATGGCAGCAGTGGAGAGTCTAGTAAACAGAGTCAGAAAAATTAGACGTGGGAAAAACACAGACTTATACCAACAAGGATTCAGTGAACAGAGAGGTTTATTTTTATAGGTATTGGTATTTTCACAAGAAACAATAGAAGTTCATTGAAGCACAGTGTGCGTGGGCCCTGAGTAACCACATGACCTTCACGTTATAAATCTTCTCCTTCCTCTTTCCATGCAGTTTTGTAACATCTTTTGTTACTCTGGAGTTGAATTATTCCCCAGTCCTCTAATTTTAAATGCCATGTTACGTTCTTTTGTTCCTGACTTCACCTTCATTTACTGGATTTAACTGCAACATTTTTTACATTCCTTCCTTTAAAAAAATGCCGTTGGGAAACTGCATATTATTTGCTCCTAAGTGCTTTCAATGTGAGGAAAAAATGTACTAAAAATGTAATATTTATAGTGATTTAAATTCCTCACTGGTAAATAGTTTAATTAAACATCTTTGTGCTTTCCTGTGCTCTAGGCATGGAAGTGTTGCTAATTTGTCCAGAGTAGCTGGTAATCCTTTCAAGTCCTTTTGACACATTGATTTTCTGTAACTTTATTAATACTAAAATTAATTAAACAGCTGACCGCAAATCATGCTGATAGTTGTATTTCTTGACTTAGGCATAATTAGCATTTTTACATGATTTCTTAGCTGCAGCCTTTTGTGCTGGTGTATACGCTATCACAAAAATTTAGTATTTCAAATTGTTTTGCATATGCATGTTCATGCTTATGCATAAACTTAAGCATTAAGCTCATGCTTAAAAATAATAATATTGATTTAATACTCATTCAGGACCCATGAATGAAGCTGTCTATGTAAAGAACAAGCAAAGGTAAGCCTTTCCATGTCACCTGGTCAGCATTTGTCCTGAGCTCTCTTACGGCAGGATTTCTCATTGATACAATAGGACTAAATCCATTTCTATGGCCCACGAATTCTTGATCTCTTTCCTAAATCTAGCAATTACTACAAACAGACCCTGAGGTGAGAGATGGAATGAGAGCCACCACACTAATTTCTTAGTGGGAACATGCTATCTTGAAAACATGCAGCGGCTGCAGGATCGATGTTAGTGGCTGGAAGCAAAAAGCTCTCATGTTTTAGTCATCTGCTTCCACAGTAAGTGTTAATGCTTTCAGGAGCGTAACTTGCTTTTGGGAAAGAGTTTATTCAATCAAGTTCTGATCTTTTTGGAGCTCTGACAGCCAGGGTTTGTCATCTTCTCTGTCCAAACAAGCAAAAAATTCCCCCATGCTGTATTCTGTTTCTAGAAACCATTTGTGACAAACTCTTTGTTCTTCAGACACAGAATTGAATTCTCCTACTAAATCATGGAAGTAACTGAATCATAGAGAAGGGCATCTGGTTCACCACTCCTCCTCAAGGCAGGATCCATGGACCCTGAAACATCCTTTGTCTTATCTGTTCTTAAAAAAACCCGGACAACTTCAGTGAGGGAAATTCCTTAACGCCCTTTTTGTCCCCCCCCCCCCACCCGGTACTTACTCAGCCATTTAGAAAGCTTTGCTTAATGGCTACCTTAAATCTCCCTTGCCACAATTTAAGCCTATCACCTCTTGTCATATTCTCAGTGAACATAGAGAATGCTTTGACCTTTCTATTTGCAGTCCTTTTTAATATTTAAAATCTCTTTTCATGAATATGCTTTATTCTTCTCATCTGTAACCTAAAAGCCTATTTTTAGGTTTATGGCTGAACAGTACAAAAATATTCTAAGGGGGTTTTCGTCATAACTTGATGTTTTCCCTTCAGAAAATTCTGGGCCTGTGCCCCCAAACTTTTGGTATCTCACAAAAGTATTTTTGTGTTCAGCTGCAAGATTGTTGGTGTGTGTCAAGGAAGATGCTCTAACGAATGATTCCAGGTAGAGGTGCAGTGTGCATGGAGTCGGCAAGTCAGACAGACAGCTGTGGCCTAAACCTCCCATATTGATTCTCAGAGTCCTGGGTTGTGTTCACGTCTGCTGCCAAGGGCTGGTTAGCCAGGCACAACGCTGACCACGCTGGATAGGAATTCTCTATTTTCCCTGCTATATCTTCTTTTTCTGTCCAAACACATTGTTCAGCTAGACAAAGAAGAATTGTCAGATGGGTCACTAATGGCCAGATACAGACGCTCTATAGTGTTTGCTTTTGGTGCTTGAATGGGTTACGTGGCTTGTCTGATTTCAGTAATAATGAGCACATTACTGTTGGAAAATATTAGGAAAAAAGGCTCAAATGCTCCTCCAATATGCATGTGTATATCTTGCAGTGTGTAGTATGTGGAGTCTGCTGTGACCAAAATCTGTACAGTGTATGGCACATACATACACATTTCTTCCAAAGAAATCCCATACAGAGGAAGAGGAGCCCATTTGCATTGGAATATGGGAGTGCCAAATTCCTACCACTTTGATTTCAGGAATGGTGGAAATGATCAGGGATGCAATCACTGGAGCTCTAGAAAGGCCAGGAACTTGCAGTGTATGAACTTGGATTTGACAAGTGTGCAACTTGGGGATTTCCTCCTGAAAGGCAGTGTGTCATGGTGGACGAGACTGGTCTTCCAAGGAACAACTGGCATATCTGTGAAATGTGCAGCACTTTGCTGCTCTGCTGTTGTATCTTTTTATTTGCTGCTTGGATTTAAGATTTCCTGAGTAAGGCCTTTATTTCTGAAACAAAGGAATTACATAAAGCTTGTTAAGCTCAACAGAAAATTTTCCATAAAGTTCATGGTGCTTACATCTGATGGGCTTTTCTGACAGTGAGAAATATGTATGACAAAGGCTTTTGCGGGCCTTGGTTTTTCCTTTTTTAATCTAAATCTTGTGTATTTTATACACAAGGAAATAATATATTAATATTTCTTACTTTGCTATGATCTCATTTTTATACCTGTGCTGAATATTTCATAGAAGTGTGCATATTGATTGGGAGAAAGCTAATATTTTATTAACAACTATTGATTCTTGAGTATCAATTACTGTATACAAGCGATCAAAGAATCACCTTTGAGCAATCTTTGATACTGAAAAGACCTTAGGACCCTGGTTCAATGATGGGCATCTGTTATTTTTTTGAAGTGGCTGGGGTTTTGTGTAAGCCCTGTTTAGACATGCATTGTAGATTGTGCAACTCTTGCTTTGCTGGTTCTGCAGCTTCCCAGATAACTTAAAAAATGTTTTTTTCAGCAGAAATGTGTGCGCTAGCGGGTGGGGGACGGGTCAGAGTTTCTGTTGCTCTGAAGGGGTGTGGCTTGTCCTTTTGGGTGGTCTCGTTCTGGTTTTGGAGGACCTTTATGTTCTGTCTATGAACAAGAATATAAAGATACATTATGGGTAATATTTGCAGGTGAATGCCAGTGTGACTGATAACCTAGCTATCCTAAATTTATTTCTGGATTTGTAAACATCAGTGAATAACCATAAATCTGGTAGTGTTGCCTTTCTGAAATGTTTGTGAAATAATTTTAAAGGGTATAGAGGAGCTGCCACTGGCAGGCAGACTTGCTTGGTCCTTAAGAAATACAGCCTTTGGGAATAGTGCAGGGAGGGGGAGAGAGAGAGGTGCTTTGACCTATCACTTTGTAGTTAATGTTTTCATGCTTTGTACTGTAGGCTTTTTGCCTCCTAGTATGAAACTTCCTATTTAGTTACATGATTGCATGTAATAATTGCTCAAACTGGGGATTTTTCTGACTCTCCCAGAAATAACTCTTACTCTTCATTGTCGGAGAAGTGGGACAGAGCTAGACAAATGAATGACCTAGTCTTGCTAATCGTGAGAGCGTGTCTCTCCCCATGGAGAGACAGCATAATGACCTGTAAGGGTAAAACATTTTTTTCCTATTTATTTATGGTGAAGAAAAGTTTCCATGTTTTCAGGATCCTATGCAAAATCATCAATTATAACTGACTTATGACTAGAAAAGGTAAATAGTTATCTTGCCTGGCTTTGCAGTGTCTGGATGCACTTCATAACAGAATGGGGAAAAGCAAGAAGGTAGAGTCCATCTAATCTTGCTCTACTGTTGTACATCCTTCTCTTCTGTGTAGGTCCCTTCACTCCCTCATTGCGTCATCAGTACTCTTTCACCTTTGGGAAAAAGAGCTTGCACATGCAGAGCACTGCAATGGAAATGTCTTGTAGGCTTTCTGTGACCTAATGGAGCAGGTAGCTGCGTACTGACTGGCACCCCTGCGTAAGCCCCACTCTGTGAGCGGCAGCATGCTGTACTTGCTCCCGGGGTGCTGGAAGGCTCAGGGGATGTGTGACATCTTCAGCGACAGTGCAGGGAACTTCACATTTCTGGGACCGTGATGAAATCCCAGAGAAAATCACATTTATGATGTGAGCTTGGACCGGAGTGTGCCTTTTGAGGAACATGGCACTGTAGCGTGGATGTCAATAGGCTCAATGTCTTTCATTACTACCATGGCCCCACCTAGCTTGGGGTTCTGTCTTTCCCTGTTTCTCTGCCTGGCATGCTAAAATCACTTACTACAATCTTTTGATCGTTTCACTCCGCACTTAGGAAACTAGGTTTATTCTACTTATCAGTGAAGATTCAAAATCCACAGTCCACGTGACTCTTCTCTGCTCAGATCTGGTCTCTCTGTGACAGAAAGTCAGTAAGTAAGACTTAAGAACTACTCGAGTTACTGGAAAGATTTTGCAAGGTGCTGAGCTGCTGGTTGCTGCTGGATGCTACTGCAGGCATGCGTTGGCTTTCCAGTCAAAAGTAAAACTTGTCAAGCTGGATCTGAGCCTGCAAAGTATTAAGCATCTGCTGCAAAATTTTAAGTTCCTTCCCTTTGTGAACGTTAATGGATTGGGTAATGGATTGTCAGCAAATCTCTGGAAGGACTCCATACTACRTATATTTTGGACTCCGATGAACTTTTCTGTCTCTCCTTTCTATGTGCTACATGGGAATAGAAATTAAGCAAGTTTAGGTAGCGATTGAGGGCATTAACTCTGTAAACAGCTGGACCTCGGGCTATTATTATTTTAGTCTTTTAATATCTCAGACTTTTTTTTTTTTTTCTCTAAATGGATTTAAGTTAAGAGTGCACGCTACTTTCTGAACAGAGGTTGCTTATAAAAAAAAAMCCCCGCATGTCTTTTACGATGTTAAAAAAAAAAAAAGTAAATTGCTAGCATGGAGGACTTTTTCCACTGATTTCTTTAATGAATCCTGCTTGTGTTTCTCCTTGTTGACAGCTCTACAACCACAATAATTCTGTGCAGAGAAAGGTCTTCTGACCTTATCTTTTCTTTTATATCTTCTGAAAATAGCACTTTGGGTGATCGTCTCAGAATCATTTTTTTATATTATTCAATTAAGTCTTAGGAATATAAAGCTAGAGTCCCTTTTTTAAGCTATGAAATTTACACAGGTGGTGTTTCTTACTGTATTTCTATTCATTATTATTATTATTATTAATTCCTAGTGTTAGATGTGCATTTTTACAGAAATGAGATTTGCCATATAAGCAATGGTGGTCTGAAGATCCTGTGATAGTTTTTTCGCTCTCTGATTATTCACAATTCAATATGATGTTACCTTTTAGAAACAGACATTGTAAAGATAAGACACAATAAGCACCACAGGAGATATAAATCCAAACTACTGTCCACTTGGTATGGCACAGGGTAGCCTGAAAATGATACAGAAGTACCGAATTAGTCCAGCACCCTGCACAGGCAAACTTACATTGCTTCTCAAAACTTTTGTGTAAGCTCTTTTAAGATGAGCATTGCAGAAACTAAAACTAAAAGTCCTCTCCACTGTTATGGAAGTTTTAATAATTTCTGCCCAATTGTGTGCTTTGCCTAAAATGAAAGGTTATCATTTTTGTTCATTGAGTATGTTAAATCTTTATATAGTGTGACTGAACACATTAGCCTTTTCTAATGCAAAGCAATCAGAAAATTCCTTTTACTCAATGCCTCCTGATAAAGAAGAATGCAAATCTAATCTTTGAAGTGCATGCTGTCCTTTTGCCTTCAACGATGTCTGTATTTGCATGATTCATAGGTAACCGCACCGCCTGCCCTTTCTATGTTAGCTAAGAATCAGCAGGAAGAAGAGTATGGAGTGCACGTTCACCTTCCTCTCATGCAACACTTGCTTGAATGAATTTGAGTAGTCCTATACTGCTGCGTGAAGTGGTTCAGCTAGCCTCAGATGAAGGCAAGGCAGCCAACCTCCCACTCTTCCTCCTTCCCACAACCAAACTGAGCGTAAACTTGGTCTTCTGTCAGCTGAACTCCTGAAGAACAAATAATTCAAGTGGTGTAAGCTGGAAGGCCCGTTGTTGTATACAATAATCCTGGATACCCTCCTACCCAAGATCCCTTCAGATAGCAGTCTAAAATCCACGATTGTTTCTTTTTTTCAGATAAAATTAATTGCCTTTTTATTAGAACCTGGCATCTTGAACTGCAGTTGACCTAGTATTTATTCTCCGACAGTAAAGTTGGTTGCCTCAGAGAAAAACGTAGGCCTCCCTGCAACTATAATATATTATAGAAGGAATCTCTTTCCTTGGTTCCATCTAATGATCATTTTGTGCCTTGAACCATAGCAATCAATAGTTTCATAATTAAATCCTAGCTAGCGAAACTATTCACGCTAAAGGGATACTATTTTGAATATTATTGGACTTAAACTCAATACCGTCTAAAGTCTTTTATCAGTTAGACCTGTTCTGTAAAATTACTGTTTCTGTCTGTCCACCCTGATTTTCTTCCCCTTTAACTTCACCAGGCAAGAGAGCCTTTTTTATTAATATTGGGTAAGAGAGTTTTCTACATTCTGATACTCATTTTACATACCTTTGTGGTAGCTGCTATTCATTTTCTCGTAAGTACTGAGTAATCATAATCTTTTAAATCTTTTTATTCATTCCTTTAAAGAAAACAAATGGGACCTTCCAAGGAAGAAAGTTAAGTAGCTACATGAATATTATAGTGATCTTGGAAAAATAATCATTTTTATCACTTTCATGCTCCACAAAGAGGAGGATAATTGCTGCTATCTGTTTAAATCCTTCAAATGCTATTTGTTGGTATAATTTCAATTGGCCACAATACATTATTTTCAATGTCCTTGCATTTTAAGATCTGATATAAAAATGTGACTACTTAACAGATGATAAAAGTAAAATTGTGTCTGGAAAGGCAGTCAGGTTATTATGAAATATCTAACCTAATTAGATTAGGCAAACTTGATGTGACTTAAACCAATCTGTTAGAAGCAACAGTCAAAGGAGGATAACAGCCAGAGACTATTTAACAACAACAACAACAACAACAATAATAATTATAGTCCTAAGATATTTCTACTTGAATCATTCAAGATCCTTCAAAACAAGAGTGCATTGAGTATCTTAGTATTTTTGTGAACCAGTTACCTTAGCTTTACAATGAAGCACAGATTACACACAAAATCCTACAGCAGGGATTTTTTGCTCCTGTAAATATCTGTAAACTTCTCTTTTTTTTATTTGCTGTCTGTAACTGTTCAAATGATAACCCTTAAACTGCATATAACTGCAGTGAGAGGGCAGGGAAGTTTAGCYATAGTGAAATATCAATTTCAGACATGGTATAATGATGACGTCTACATTTTTTTCTGTAGTTTCTTGACACTTGTGAATTGGTGCAGACAGTGATGCTCCTGATTCTCCTCTGCTTTTTAAATGCTATCTCACCTTTCTTTTATAATAACTGGAAAGAATATGCAAAACTTTGTAAGCATTACAGTTGTTGTAGAGACACATTCTTGCATTTTTTGATGTTTTCAGTTGGCATACGAAGTATACACTTTTGTTTTGCTTTACAGAAAATACCATTAAATGTTCTGTTCTAGTTCATCTCAATTCATTTTCATTTGAGTTTTATTCTTTCTGAGCCTCAGTATTACCTTTTTTTTTTTTTTTTTTTTTTTCTTTTTTTTTTTTTTTTTTTTTTTTTTTTTTTAGTACTGAGTTGCATTTGTTACTCATTAGCTCATTTTTTTTCAGAGAATCTAAAGCTATTTGCATTCTATTATATTACGTTCCATGGCTTTGTCGTCCTGTATCTTTTCTTACTGGCAAATGAAACTAGTTTGTTTCTTATTCCCATGCCGCTTCCTCTTTCTGCGTACAGCTGATAGAAATCTGAGTTACGAGGTTTCCTCCTTTGTACATGTAGTTCAGGACCACCCCATTTTCAGTTTTTTTTCCTTTAGTGCTGTTTATCGTCTTTTTATCTGTTATATTTCTATGGCTGGCCCAATGGTTATCATACCAGCATTGATCAGAGATGTGATGTAGGCCCTTCCAGCCTACACAGAAAATGAGAAAAGCCTCTCCCAAGATGAGGTGCTAATCCTGCTGTAGTTAATGATCTTTTTTTGATAGCTCTGTTATTATTATACAACCTACATTGTGCCTTCTCAAGCAAGAAATGGCACTCAGTGAGCATCACAGAATAACAAATGTTTCTTTTTGAAAGGGTTTTTGAAAACCTTGCAACACAAAGTCACAGGCTGTAATAATGCCAAGTAAGTATTTCAAAGAGAGTAAGCCTAAAATATGAATCTTCCCCATGAATTGTTCAGAAAAAGAATGGAAAATAGGATCATGAGCCAAAAATTGTCGCTGTTCTTTATGTTAGAAACAAAAGATGGAAATTACTTTGGGTCTGGAACTAACCATTGGTTCACCCAGTCCAAATGTACCACTCCCCCACGGGTGCTTGGGCTAGCGAAGTTTCAGAGAAACATTGAAGTTAGAAAATGCCGTGTGTAGCTGACTCTTCACTACAGGATGCTAGAGGCTTACCTTAAGCCATCATTTGTCCGTGTTAAACATACTCAGTTTTTAAGACATGTTTCCCCGTTATTGTGCCACGGTTATTTATTCACATTTTTTGGTGAAAAGGAAAGGAGGGATCTCCGGATGCTTATTTTCTCCTTATATTCCCTCATTGTCACTCCTCCAGCAGGGATCTGCTGAGCTGTGTCGGACTGTTTCCGAAGGCTCATGCCTAGAGACAATTCTTGTTGGAAGTAAGAATTTAATACTCGGCTGCATTATGCGTTGTCATTCAGGTCTCTCATTGGGTTAACTCCGCTGAACTTTTCGTCCTACTTTGCATGGCTGCTTTTTGTAAGCTCTTTGGAAACACAGCAGTTTTGCCAGTGTCGGTATGGTCACTGGTGACAGGACTAGTGACATATCATTCATCTTTCCCAGTGTGAATACTTTTTAGAATGCCAAACATGTATCAATTAGAAAAGCTCTTTCTGGTTGAAAAAGATTACTTTCCTCTCATTACAGGAGAGTTAAAAGAATCAATACTGTATATGTATAATTTTTCAGCTATAAGATTATTCCTGGTTGACCTTACCTTGCCTCTCGTTGAATATTTGAAACACATTTTTATCCTATTAATTTTCTAAACTGCATGTGAACCCAGTGAGGTGTGCCCCACAAGATGGCTTCCTTGGGTTGCAGCGGCATGAGGTATCCCATTGAAATTCAGTTTGTGGTTCCAGGCGATTGTTTTGTTACACTAATTTGTTTCACCTGTCATCTTCATCGTGCGGTCACCTAGGATGCAGGGTCAAATTAGTATCAAAATAAATCCTTTTTTCTCCTTCCAAATTAAACTATTAATATTTAACTATTCAAATTACTATTAATTTTTAACATCTTAATTCACCGATCTCTTTCTGTGGCATTGGAGTGCTTGTGACTGTTATGCATAAGGATCCCGCTTCTGTTGCTGTAAGATGGAGATAAGATGGAGGGCTCCTAGCTGACATCCGATCTGTATGTATGGGAGCTTGCGGCAGGAGATTTCCTCCAGGGAATTTATCACCGTGATGCTGCAGGCCCTGTCTGTGTGTTCAGGTTTTTTGAGGAGTAGTTAAAATCAAAAGCTCCATAGTCTTCTGTGGGGAAAAAGTTACTTAATTACTCTAATGCTAATTTAGTGCTGATTTCAGCACTTGTGCAACATAGCTCTGGGATCCTTTGGAAAGGCGTATACCTCTTCTCTGCAACAGTATTTTCTGTTGTTCGCAGACATTTGTCACGTGTCACAGAAGTGACACATGAGACACTGCTTGTTAATGATTGTAATTGGGTTTGAGCCCCTTAAATGGAAGATATTAAAAGGACTGCAATTATAGCCTTGATCAAAACTATGTGCAAGCAGTACTTGTATCACTTCCTTTCCTTGCCCTGCCTGGAGGACGTGGGGGCGGGAGGCAGGGGAACCAGGAACCTTGTCTTTTCCTCTCCGTGTAGGGGTATTCTTCTAGGAGATAGTCAATGAAGACATAAAATGCCTTTGCAGGGGTTAGAGATAGTATCTAGAGCAGGAATATTATTTGATGTGTCAAGTATGTCTTCATTTAAATAATAAAAGCATTTGATCTTTTTATTTCTTGAAATTCTGTGAAGCTAATGACTGAGCGTGTACCTCCTGACACCTTCCTCCAAATAATTTTACGGTGATTGTCTGTCTGATGTTTAACCTGTGACAATAAGTTTACATCTATCACTTCCCCAATGGGCTTTTGTCAGACTTGTTTCAGCCATTCCTTGTATCATTACGTGATTACCAGCAACTCTTTTCAAATTGTCTCTTGATTATTTGCTAGCTCTTGTACATATGAGCTATACCTGAAATGTCAGCGGTGTTCCAGCACGTCATAATGTTTACCTGTCACCTAACAGTGACAGATGTTAGGTTTTGGTTAGATTCTTACCTTTTTGTTTCAAATGGGCCAAATATTCCAAATCCAGTCTCTTTCCCATTCTTGGCTGTTGGTAAAGAATTTAATTATATTAGATGAGTTTTGCACTGACATGGCACCTTTCTAACCATTGCTTTACAAAAGAGGTGACAAAAGTATCTTAGTCACCAAGTCATGTGGTCAGTTAATGAGAGAAAGGGGTGGAATTCAGATTGTGCCAGATGTTCTCGCCCCCCTGGATCGTGCTTTCTCCTCTGGGCACGTTCTGCAGGAAGATCTGTGCTCAGTTTAGCTAACAGCATCATTGCTCCGTTTTCTGAGCTGGAGTGCTCTTTATAATCCTGCTTTTCTTCTCTGGAATATATGCTGGAATTAAATTTTAAGCAGCACAACAGCATGCGATAGGCACAGCTACACGTGTTTTGTGGAGGTTGTTTCTTGTGAACGAGAAACTTGTTCTTTCCAGTTTCACCATTGCTTGATTCTCGTTTCTCATTTTCTCTCTCGTTTGACTTCTGTCTCACTTTTTCTAGTGAAACGATCTAATCCTCCTCCTGAAGTTTCATGCTTCCTTCATGATTTGTGGTCATTTAACCCCACTTTCTCTGTCTCMTGGGTGCATATATATATGGATTTGTCTTGTCAGTATTAGGTACTCAAGCTAAGTACCGAGTTTCATTGTGCTGCCTTCTGTAAATTGATTTCTGCAGACGTTCCTCACACCTGGTGTTTTGCTTTCCTTCTTAATTAGCGAATGCTTTGCAAAAGGCTGAATGCAGTATCCTAGTACCCACAGCAGAGAGACTTCGGGTAGCACTTTGTGAGTCAGTCACTGGTTAACACTGAAAAGGGAGCCAGAAAATGAATGTGACTTCATCCCCGAGGGGCTCCTGCTCTGAATCTCCGGTGTGTTTCTGCAGTGCTTTCTGTGGCATTTGATGATTTTAGGTACTTCAGGTTAMTGCCTCTATCCTCCCTAAAATTACGTTTTTTTCGGAGAAAAGACACCTTTCTTGCGTCGTCAGTTTTCATGGATAATCCTGTACTTAAATCCCTGTTTTTCTTGGGTAGTAATACATACTGTTTGTTATTACTTTCCTGTGACTGTCTGTGACTTTTTTAATGCATTTGGAGCAGAAGTCTTTTAGAGAAGAATTCTTTTGTTTGAATGAACATCAACCAACCATGCGGTTTTTTCAGTCTCGTGGATGATATGTTTGTGTATCTAAGTAATTTTTTWATTAATTTTTGCTTAAGTGATGAAAGTGCAAAATAAAGTTGCGCTGTCATTATCCTTTGGTAAGTTAGTTGTGAAAGCCTGAGCAATGCACAGCGTATAAATTCTGTGTGATCTAGCTTTTGTCTCAGCAGTGGGATCTCCACAMTGTGCAGTGTTTTGCTGATACAAGAAGGTACAGTTGCAGCCAAAGGAACTTAGGTTGTGATCTTGTCAGATCTCATAAGACAAGTATAGTCTATTGTGATCACTATTATGGTAGAATATCTCCAGGGAAAAACACAGGTGCCTTAGGAAATGATGATGCACTAGTTGCCATTTCTGCTTTCAAATCAAAATTGATTCTGTGTGTTGAGAGTAAATATAATGCTGAAGTTGCACTCTTTGAGGGGTAAAATGATTTGATCGCTTCCTTCCATGTAAAAAGTCCATGGAATTTTTGTGACGCTAAAGGAGTAGACTGAAAACTAATACACAGGAGTGACATAAAGAACTAGACTTACTTTTTTTCTTTTTCTTTTTTCTTTTTTTTTTTTTTAAGTGCCGAGAACCCATTTGTCCTAGTTAAACGCATTGGGGGAAGTTAGGTTTTCAGCACTCTGAGGGAGCAAACCATTTAGTAATTTAGATGCCTAAATACTGTCTTAGAAGCCAGTTTTTAGGCATGCGTTTTTAAGAATCTCAGTCAGCACTCACTGGTTTTGTTGGGTGAGCTGCAACTAGGCAAATATTCTGTTTACTTTCAGTAAGAAGCAACAGTCCTTTTCTGCTCTGTCAAAAGCTTAAAAAGACTGGAGTCCATCCTTTTTGCAGCATTTGCTTAGTTAGAAACTTGTACATAAAACATAAAGGTGCTAAGTCTGCAGGGGAACCTAAYGGCTCGACTCTGTCTAACTTTGTAAACAGAAAATTGAGAAAAGTATGCTAAGTCTTTGTGACTTTTGCATCACCTGTAATACACGCTCCAACACTCTGCAAGCCTTCTCATTGCATCCCTGATAGGTGCAAAGAAGTAACACGTCTCCTGTCCTCATTATACTTGAACTCTGCTRCAAAACCTTACCTGTGATTTTATGTCTTATATCAGCAGATCGACACACCTGTCACACATGCGGGTTCCTTTAGAAACAATTCCACCTTACTATATTGCAATAGCACTAATAGACTTTTGTGCAAGTTTGAAATGGGGTATGTATTGCTTTTTGTAATTTTTTTTATGTGGAAGTTAAAGCATCATGGAGTGCTGAAATCCAAAACTCTTTTGAACTTGTATCACCAATGTAAGTTCATCAAGCCATGATGAAATGTTGGCTAAAATTGCATCCAAAGGGCTATTTCATACTTTTTGTATTAGTGATTTTGAGATTTCTGCAAAATAAAGCTTGCAGCTATTGTTGAACTGAAAATACCTGAAAGATGAGGTTCTGATATCAACTTCATAAAATATGCAGGTTTCACAATTTTATGGATAAGAAGCAGCCGGTCCTTTTAGATTAAATTATATTGCTATATAAATAAATCAGTACCATATTGCTTTAGGGTTTCTTTTCCGACACAATGCAGGTACTTGGACCATATTCAGCTTTTAGCAACACAGAGGCAAAATAAAACTCTATCTTAAGACGTAACGGTAACAGGCATCTCTCCTGAAAACTGTAAATTAGGCAAAGGCAACTGCTAGACAGTCTCAGTTCTTCAGATTGTGTCGTTGTGTGTGATTTCTTCATTTTCCTAAGTGAATGTCCTATGATTTAGAGAAGCTGAGAACTTCATAGAACTGTTTTTTTAGCATTCCTCTATCAATATTAATGTCACTGAGCCAGTCTAGCTGGCACTGTGTAGTTGCTCTCTTTCAGTGTGGTACATCCCATTGAGTTCAAGGCTTTGTTTGCTCTCTGTATGAAATTCTCTGCTTTGTAACTATGTCAAGAAAAGCAATAACTACTTAGAGAAATTTGGAATAACTAGTGGTTTACAAATATACAAATCAATATACACAATCAATTTGTGGGTCTGGGCCCAGGATTTTGTTTTTGTGGGGCTAACTCCTGATTCCACTTAAGTCAATTGTAAAAATCGCATTGACCATTTAGGATCAGGCTAAAGGTCATACAAGGTGCCTCATAAAAGTCCAATGCCTTGGTGCTTACCTGGTTTGTGGAAAAGATAGGTATTATATTAGAAGTTTAATATCCCATAATAATAACCAAGACAACCATATTGCTTAGCGTGTTCCCGTTAAAAAATGTTGGTACGCATTATAATTCTGGCATGATAATGACTTGTGTGAAGTACTGTATTTGTGACAGAGCTCAGAACAGAATGAGCTTCCAGCATATGGACCTGTGCTCTGACCATTGCATCTTAAGGCCATACTGTCTCTCTTACAAAATCTGGAATGTCTTCTGGCTTCCTAAAAGAARTGAATAAATAAATAAATGAGAGACTGGCATGCGGACCAGGTTACTGCAAACCTCTGGACATACAGTGCATAAACTGTTCATTCTGGTTTATAAATCCAATAAGGAGAAGCACTTTTAGGATGTTTCGGTTCTGGCAGATGAGGGTGTAGCTATCTGCTCTTCAACACCACATGTGTTTCCCATGTGTACACTATTACTTTTTTGATAACTTTGTGAACCATTTCTTGTTCCTCTGAGACTTAATCATTGATATGCCTTAGTCTTAAAAACCAGGTTTATAYTGGGCTGTGTTTCATCAGCAATATGCTGTATGCTCCCTTCACCCTGTGCAAAAGTTTGCATAGCGAGAGATTCATTCTGAGCTGTAGGACCCGAAATGGAGCTCCTATGCACTCTATTACCATTAAATTTAGGAATTACTCCGAGTCTGTAAGATTGAAAATGGGCAATCCTTACCGCTTAGTTTTAGTTCATGAAGATCAGACAATCTTCCAGGAGTTCAGCCTCAGTCCTGAAGACTGAGTGGTATGGATATGCCATCATGTCTTTACTCAGTGAGTAACTGTACTTGCAGAAGAGTTCATTCTTTTGATGGTATGAATTTGCCAGCTCTTCAAAGCATGAAGATAACAAAAGAGCTTTTTTGACAATGAAGTGTGGTTTCTTCCTTAGTGGAATTTTTTCGTCTGCATCTCTAAATCTGCAGTGTGCAGACCTCTCCAAACTCTTGTCATGAGTTTCTTGTCTAGATCTGGTCTGAATTGAATTTGACACCTGTCTCCACAATTGCCCTCCAAGTTTGTTGGCAAGTTTTAGAATTTAAGATACACGTCGCTAATGACAAAGTTGCCTCACATATTTTTGTAACGTGAGAAATATGTTGAGACGGAAGATGTGGAAACTGTAATGGATTATTAGTTCTCTAGCGCAATCATACAAGCTGTCCTAGCTGGTAGTGTTTACATACTGGTTTTTTTCTTAAGATCACTTTTCAGCATTAGAAAACAAGACAATACTGCATCCAAACATGAATAATCTGGCTTTCAAAAAGAAGTCCACAAACCTGCAGTGAAGTGTCCAGTTTAAATTGAGAGTATGTCAGGTGGATTGGCATTTTATTATCAGCCTGCTTGTTTGTTAAGGATACGTTCTGGAATTTCTGTATATGTCAACATTGTTAATATTTCCCTGGTATATATGACATGGAAATTCAATCTCAAAAAACCGTTGATACTGTGACTCTTCACACTAATAATCTAGTAGCTGTTCTTCTATGTTAATAAAATGATTTTAATATTCTTTACTAATTTGACATGTCAACTCAAACACACTTTAAAGGTTAGGGAAATAAAATTTAGATGTAAGGGAAACAATGGTGCACACTTCCAGTGATTCTTGAATTTTCAAACGTTTGACCTATTTGTTCAATGCTGTTTTTCTTTAACCTTGGGAACTTCTTATCAGTGTGCAATGCGTCCAAGCCTTAAACACAGTTTTTCAGGATTTCAGTTTTTCAGATTTTCCTCTTTTTCCTTTGCTTTCTTGTTTTCTTTTTTAGTATTGTGTTCAGAAAATGATAAAAACAAATGTCTGTCTTCCCACTTCCTAACAAATGTTATATAGGCATTTAAGATATATGTGCAAATATTTTATACTGTGCTAGCGAGAGATCCACTTCTTTTTTCTTCTCCTCTTGCAGAAAACAAATGCAATGTTGCTGTCAGCAAGGCTACCTATTAGTCATCTTGATTTAGCCAAAAAGAAACATTTTTATTGTAACAATTTAGAATTTCCTATCACTGCTTGGTGAACTYGTCTCATGGCAATTCAAATGGGTACTATTGGTAGTTGTTTTTATGAAGTAGTGAGGCTGAACAGGGGATCAGAGTATAAAGTACCTTTCCCTTTGGGGGAAAAATAAAGAAAAAGAAAAAGAAGATAGCTATATATACAAATACTCTAAATTAACCATTACCATTCAGAGAAGAGATACTGGAGTTATTGCAGATACTTCTCTGAAAAGTGAGTCCCCGAGAGTGCTGAGGGAGCTGGYGGAGGWGCTTGCCAAGCCACTCTCCATCATTTATCAGCRGTCCTGGTTAACGGGGGAGGTCCCGGACGACTGGAGGCTTGCCAATGTGATGCCCATCTACAAGAAGGGCCGGAAGGAGGACCCGGGGAACTACAGGCCTGTCAGCCTGACCTCGGTGCCGGGGAAGATTATGGAGCGGTTCATCTCGGGGGCGCTCGCAAGCCATGTGCGGGACAACCAGGGGATCAGGCCCAGCCAGCAYGGGTTCATGAAAGGCASGTCCTGCTTGACCAACCTGATCTCCTTCTAYGACYGGGTGACCCGCCTAGTGGATGAGGGAAAGGCTGTGGATGTGGTCTACCTGGACTTCAGTAAAGCCTTCGACACTGTCTCCCACAGCATCCTCCTAGAGAAGCTGGCGGCTCATGGCCTAGACAGGTGTACTCTGCGCTGGGTAAAAAACTGGCTGGGCGGCCGGGCCCAGAGAGTTGTGGTGAATGGAGCGAAGTCCACTTGGCGGCTGGTCACGAGCGGTGTCCCCCAGGGCTCTGTTTTGGGGCCGGTCTTGTTCAATATCTTTATCAACGATCTGGACGAGGGGATTGAGTGCTCCCTCAGTAAGTTTGCAGACGACACCAAGCTGGCCGGCAGTGTCGATCTGCTCGAGGGTAGGAAGGCTCTGCAGAGGGACCTGGACAGGCTGGATCCATGGGCGGAGGCCAACTGCATGAGGTTCAACAAGGCCAAGTGCCGGGTCCTGCACTTTGGCCACAACAACCCCATGCAAACCTACAGGCTGGGGGAAGAGCAGCTGGAAAGCTGCCTGTCGGAAAAGGACCTGGGGGTGCTGGTTGACAGCCGGCTGAATATGAGCCGGCAGTGTGCCCAGGTGGCCAAGGTGGCCAACGGCATCCTGGCCTGTATCAGAAATAGTGTGGCCAGCAGGAGTAGGGAAGCGATCGTCCCCCTGTGCTCGGCACTGGTGAGGCCCCACCTCGAATACTGTGTTCGGTTTTGGGCCCCTCACTACAAGAAGGACATTGAGGTGCTGGAGCGTGTCCAGAGGAGGGCAACGAAGCTGGTGAAGGGTCTGGAGAGCAAGTCTTACGAGGAGCGGCTGAGGGAACTGGTGTTGTTTAGTCTGGAGAAGAGGAGGCTCAGGGGAGACCTTATTGCCCTCTACAACCACCTGAAAGGAGGTTGCAGCGAGGTGGGTGTCGGTCTCTTCTCCCAAGTAACAAGCGATAGGACGAGAGGAAATGGCCTCAAGTTGCGCCAGGGGAGGTTTAGATGGGATATTAGGAAAAATTTCTTTACTGAAAGAGTGGTTGAGCATTGGAACAGGCTGCCCAGGGAAGTGGTGGAGTCACCATCCCTGGAAGTATTTAAAAGACGTGTAGATGAGGCGCTTAGGGACATGGTTTAGTGGGGCATGGTGGTGTTGGGTTGATGGTTGGACTTGATGATCTTAGAGGTCTTTTCCAACCTTAATGATTCTATGATTCTATGAAAATGTCAGCTCACTGCTCAGCCATGGTCCAAGACGAGCAGAATAGCGAGATCCTTTGGGAAAGGCATTGAGAACAAAATGAAAAATATTATTATGCTATTGTATAAATCCATGATGTTCCGGTGTCTTGAATCCTGTGTGCACTTCTGGTCTGTCCGTCTCAAAAACTGAGGGGACGACATGGAGACCTTCAATGCAAGAGGGGACGTGATAGAGCAGAACTTCTTCGGATTGTAGAACTGGATACRTCGGATGCATGCTTGCACACACGCTCTTTAGGATGCTTATGATGTGAATAGCTGCCAGCAAAAGGTCTTGTGTTGATACAAAAGAAAATTTAAAGTGTATCTGATATTTTAGTAATTTCAAACAGAACCTGACTTTTGCTTTTATGCATTGGGTTTATTCACATAATTAAGAGTATAATATGAAAAATGGAGTTAAACAGGACTGTGTGAAGGCAAAGACTGGAAGTGTAAACGGAGTTGAATACTAAAGAGGGTAGATCACTCGAACTTAATAGCATATGCTTCCTCCTTGGCTATTCAAAACTAGTTTCAACTCAATACACTTTACGTTTCTGTATGTTAAATTAAGGTAAGCGTAAAAGGGAAAGCAAAAGCTCCTTATGAAAAACATTGGCTTATGAAATGTTTTGTGTACTACAAACGTTTTTGGAAAAATTTATGTCCTCTTCTTCTATACTGTATCTGTTTGTCATCCACAGTTGTTCTTATTTCTGTCCATATATACAACATAAGAGTGGAACTTATGGGATTCATAGGAATAAGGATCATTTGTAAGGTCGATTTTTTGGCAATAAATAATGAAGTCTCTCTATGCTGGAACAGAATATAGACCTTTGCATTCACCTCTGCCTTCTGCTTCTTGCTGAGGGGAAATAAAGAAGGCTGAGCATCTCAGTGCAGAAGGCGTAAGCTGTAAAGACTTCACCCACTGAACATTGAAATCATACCAACTGATGTACAGGTGTCATTATTGACCATGTTTGCATACTGGACTCTTTAGGATGAGATAGTAGTTTAGTCCATTTTCCCTTAGATATATCCATCATGTTAGTCATGTTAGTCATGATACATATTAAGTGCATGAATAAGATTACATTGGTTTTGTTTATGATCTTCTAATACATGACTACAAAGAAGATTTCATTGTGGTGTGAAAATCTAAATTAATCCAACTAATAATTAAAGTTGGAATTGAACCACTGAGACAAATCTCAGGGATTCTCTCTAAATACCAGTTTACGAACATGAATCTTATTATTTTGTTACATTGGTTTCTGGACAGTTCTAGGCAGATTAGTTTATTAGAATAAATTAGAACAAAATAGAATAAAAAGAATAAGCATGGCTTACGTTAGTAGTTTGTTTTATAAACTTGATTGTAGATGGGCGAATGTGACCAAAATCTAACCAGGTGCCAGAAAGCCAAAGAAAGAATTTTAGTTTATAATTCAAAAGGAAACATTCAAGAGGTTTTATTCCAAGAGGCAGCTGCATGCACATTCAGAATTTTATATTCAAATTAAATCCCACTATTTCTTCCTAATTACCCAAGAGTAGCATATGTCTGCTCTTTTAGAATGCAGTCTAAATAATTTCATGTTTAACACCAGAAGCTGTTCGTTATGTCGTAAATTACAATAGCGTTTTAGTTTCTTATTAAAAGAACTGCAAATCTGATCTTTCTGCCGGTACTTTGTATGTTTAACTGCGCATAAGGATAAAGTTGCAGCATACCCTTATGTCAAGGAACAGTGGGGCTTTTCTGTTCTGCGCCCTGTTCCTTCTTCCTGTTTCCTTGCGGAAATGGACAGGGTGAGCTTGGATGACTGAAGTTTAGAATGGGCATAGATAAACTTTACTTTGTTTCTTTAATTCTCATGAGCAGGGAAAAATACAGTTTGGTGTTTTTTTTTTCTTTCAGGGTTGTCTGGATTCATAATGAGCTTTTATTTTTCACCAGCTTACCATCTGCAATGTAATTTCTTGTTTGATGTATGCATCTTGTTTCTAATTGCCCTGTTTTTTGGGGGGGAGATTCTTCCTGTGTGTTCAGAATAATGTTTCCTTTTATTCAGTCTATTTAAAAGTTATCCCTTTTGTTTCATCAGAACTTCTTATRAGCTGAAATCCTGATTCCACTAAGTCCACAATTCTTCCTAAATTCAATTTTTTAATCTCTCATTTTTAAAGCCTTAGCCACTAGTTACTTCGTGTTAGTATTACATAGACATTTGAATCCTAATGCCGTGCAGCAAAGTGTTGCTTCTTTTTAAAAGTATTTGGAGAGATGGCTTTCTCCTTTCTGAGTTTTCAAAGGCCATTGCTTAACTGTTGCCAGATAGCTAATTAATTTTACATTAGGGCATGTATTCTATAGAAATGGCCTCTGTATTAATAAACAACGGTAGCATCTGATGACCTTGCTATTCCATAAGTGAGTTGTCTCTCTATTGTAAGTCTCTTGGTGTGTAGAAATGTTTGCTGCATTTGTGGTTACATACCCCAGAAGCAGACTGTCATCTCAACAGTTTAGAGGACAACTAAGATTTCCTTTCAATGTTGTAAAAATAAGAATGAATAGAAATAGTCAGAATCTTTGCACAATGTTTTCCAAAGATGAATGTTTTATTATTAAAGTATGAAGGCTTTGGGGAGCTAATGGAAGAAAATCCTTACAATAAGAAAATTGTTTCCATCTTGTAAGCAAGTTTAAATTGGAGCCTTTTCTTGTAATGAGAAGTGAGAGTAGCTGTGGTGAAAGACCATTCAATGGGACATGTCTCCAGTAATTGCATTCCAGTGTCGGTCCTTTTTCGAAGAGCATCCTTATTTAAAGAAAATAAAGATAAAAAGGTCGAGACTCTTGCTGAAAAATAAATCCTGTGTCAAATGTACCTTTTAGAAATTATAAGTTTGAAATCCATTATGGGCTTTTGAACTGTGCAAGGGAAAGCTATTCTGATGTTACAGTTAGTTATGACTCTTGACCAAAAGGTTCTTAGCTTTACTATGTGTTGTTTGCTATATATTTTCAATCTATGGTTCTAATTTTCTATTAAATATTTTAGACAAAGTGTACAAATACTTGAGTTATTCCAAGCATGTACAGAAAAGAAAAAAAAAAAAAGAGAACGCTAAAGCAAAGTAGATCCTACCTTTAGAGCCCACACAAATCCAGTGAGTCTAATGGTGTTGTCTCTTTCAGCATGGGAAAGCAGAAGCATCCTAGAAATTGTGTAGTACCTCTGAAAAATGCATTTAAAAAAATATACACACAAAATATAAGCAAAGGCCATCTTCCTCCTGTATAATGAATAGAAAAAGATTTTATTGAAAAGATCTCTTTAGTAAAAATGTGGATATTTGTAATACCCCAAACTTCAACAGTATAGAAATACGCCATTTTTTATTGCTGACAGTTCTTCTGATGCTAATTGTCAGAGGTGCCGAGAACCTTTCACAAACACTACATTTCATGTACATACGAATGGAGAAAATTGGTATTTACTTAAACTGTTTATTTATACGTTTAGGTGTTTGTGCCTCTGTATTTATAAGTAATTGACAAATAAATCCTTTTTGTTTTGCATGTGTTCTGAATTATTTTTATGTGGTGGTTTTTACTTACAAACAGTTTTGCAATATGGCGTGGGTGGCTTTGTGCAGAATACATTACCTCAGACAGACAAAATCTTTGTATGGCACCTCCCCCTGGCCCCCAGCGCTTTTCCTACTGCATTCTTCTAGGTCAGTTTAGCCCAGAACAGAAAGTATTTTTCAGGTATCACGAAACAAAAGTAGTTATGTGATTCCTCAGTGCGATTAGGCTTGAAAAATGGGGACATGGAAGATTTGACAGAAACATGGGCGCCTGAAGGTTGCTGACTTTTTTGTCCTTGTTTGAATATTCTTTATACTTCACACTGAAGCCATCAGCAGGGTTACATGCTAATGGCAGAGCAGCTGGAATACTTGCTCATTGGGGGTGTGCAGGAGCTGCTACAACCTGCAGACGCTTTAACTTCATTAGTCTAAATAGGTACCTGTGTTTTGAAGAAAGCTAAAGGTCTGTTTAAAATTTAAGCCAGTGGCTTCACAGCTGAAATGCATCATGATTGATTATTCTGCTGTTGCTGAAGGTGTAGCTAATACAGCTATTAGCAGAGGCTTGACCTTTTATAGGGAGTATTCTGTTGGCAGGCGTGGAGTTTAGTTGTGTTCCTGGTCTCTTGCTGCCTCAGGTATTATTCAACTGTTGTTTTTTACATACGTACACGGTAGATGTTGGCTGCTGATGTTGCAGGTGTTGGTGTGGTGTGCTGCGGTGTGTTTTTTGCTTGGTTGGGGTCCGTCTGCCTTGAGCACGCACAGCAGTACAGGGGGATGCAGTGTGGTCGCAGCTCTCTCCGTGGCAGTCTGGTAATTGTGCTTATTTCAGCGGTTTCTTAGTCATTTCATGTTATTGAGACTTTAACAGGAAATGGTCTGTGTTTTCCCATTGTACTGTAACTAGTTTCTTCTCTGGGATTTCAGGAAAAAGGAGATATTGTGTGTGCCCTAATGTCGGTGTGCTTACATGCCAGCCTGTGTTTTGGTATAAGGTGGTTTCCTGCGATTTGTAGGATGCATTGGTGCTTCTTATAATAGGATGTGCAACTAACCATCTACTTGAAACTATTTTCTGGTGAATTAACTTTGCTTTTTATGTGATTGTTATCTCTGTTAGGCCACGTAATATTGAAATGAATTCTGTCAGACAGCTCCTGAGAATTCTAATCATCAAGATAAACTTATTTTTATTAGGTTGCCTGTGAACAAAGCAGAGATAACTATAATACTTATCTTCAACCACTGTGCACGTGCCGTCACGTAACGCTACCCACATATAACCACCGGTGTCCCCAGACCTGTAGTGCTATCAGAGTGGACTTGTGTTCAAGCTGATGCAATTTCCGTTGCCTGAGGCAAGTAGTTAACCAGGGCTGACTTTCCAGTGACAGCTTTTTCAAATAGACGTTTTCTGTAGAGATTTTGTTTTAAAGGTCTTAGTTCTTCAAAACTGAAGCATGGCTTAATGTATGCATAGAGGACACCCACAGTTGAGACACGTCATGATTCTGCGGAGTCATACAACACAGGCGGCAGAGAGATGTTTTTATAAAAGGATGCCTGATTTCTTACCAGTGATCTTTCAAGTGCTTTTGGAGGCTGATGGCCATCCTCAGATACAGGCTGGGGAAAGAATGAACTGTATAGTCATTGCTTCACAAGCTGGCCTGGTTCAGGCGTGAACTCAGAAAATAAGACACTCTTGAGGATTTTGGAAATGTTCATGAAAGCTTTTGGAAATTCTAGAAGGTTTTTATCCAGAAGGAAAACGTTAGGTTTAAACGTGTAGTTTGCTGGCCTTAGCTGTAGCTTGGTGGCTAGGAAACAGGGACAGGTGAGCTGAAGCTTCAGAGATGATGTGTCCTTTCATACCTTGTCTCTGCTTGCAGGAAAAATAAATTAAGTAGAAGGTAAACCAGCAGTTGGTATTTGAATCTTCCTTTTTTGCAATAGAAGATTGATAGCCTTTAATTTTCTGTAAAATCTCTAGTATTTAAGGATTTCAGAAGAATGACAAATACTAAAAACCAAATAGAATCTTGTAATATTCTCATTTTACAGAGGGAAACAGAGGCACAGAAAAGTAACCGATCTCTCTGGCTTTATCAAAGACAAAGCATGGAATAGAGGCGGCAATAACCAGGATTCCCGAGTAACAGAAATACTAATGCTGAAGATAATTTACAGAGATTTCGTAAATAAACGAACTTGTCTGTAAGCAAAGAATGGTGCTGCTGTTGTAAGTGTTCTTCTGAAGTGGTACCTGTTTCTTGAAATGGATATTAATAATCCAGGGGAATGAGTGTTGGGTCAGGGAACTGCATCCTACAGTCCTGTCCTCAGTAAGCCTGCCAGTTCTTTTTGTCTTTGATCATAAGCTCCTTTTGTGTATATTATATAACAAATAGAAGTCACAGAGAGATGGATGACTTCAATCAAACTTAATGATGACAGTTTCATTCCTGAGCATGGCAGCATATTTATTTATATCTACATATACGTGTGTGTGTGTAAAAAAAAAACAAAAACAAAAAAAAACACACAACAACAAAACCCCAAAAAAACCCCAAACAAATAAAAACCACCCACACAAAAAAAAAAAACCCACACCAAACTTTTGTTTTTGTCTTTTAGAATCCCCTTTCTTGTGCTTCTCATTTTCAGCTGAAAGGGAAATTGTCAAAATAAGATATGACTTGGAGATTTTTGTCTCGGCTCTCCCCTCTTTGGTGCTTTGGAATGATACTGTTTGTGACTCCTTTCAGTCGTTTCTCAGTGTCTTTCTCTTCCAGTCTTTGATTGCTATCTAGTCAGATAGTATTTACCGTAACATTAAAGCAAAAGCAGGTTCTGTCTGATGTGCTTGAATGGGAGATTTTGGAAAGTGATGTGTGTAAGAAAGCTATGTTCTTTGCAAATTAGTCATCATCTGCTTTGAGTTTAAACAAAACATGAGCCCACCTTCCACACTCACTTCCCAGTGTGAACACCAGGTACTCCGAAGGATGATCTCTTGTGAGGGAGAAGGAAACCCAGGATAACTCACTACTGACAGAATCTTAAGGATTTTTCCATCTGGAATAAAAGATTTTTTGTAGCTTGACAGAAAATCAATGCTTTCTCATTCTTATTAGGCCTGTAACAACATCATCTATAGACATCTCTACACCAGGGAAAATTTCACTTAAAGTTCCCATCGTTGCAGCCGTACATACTGCTGCTAAGAAATCTTGGGATTCCTCATGCAGATGAGGTTCCTTTAGTCCTCCTTGTGCTAGCAGCATCAGGTTGTCTCATGAAGGGCAAGTTCCCATGATCAGATTTGTTGCTAACTCGTCAAATTGTGTCTCCTTAGAAAAAAAATGACCTCTGTTTTAAGTATGACTGTGGGAATGCAGCTTTGTCAGTGTTAAATCTTTCAATATTGCCAGCGCCTGTACATCTGCAGGAGTGGTAAATACAACGATTTACGTTGTCAAAGTCCTAGAACAACATAGCAGAGTATAATCTCTTGTGTATTTTGGCAAAACACGTATGTTACCACTGGGAAATCTTTTGCTGAAACTTGAAGTGGTGAGAAGGTAATCAACTAATTTTAGCAGTTGTTTGAGTAGGAATGTTCTTGCGTGTACATGAGCCTATCGCAAAGGCATTCTCATTATGGTTTGAATACAAACACACGAAAGCTAATGGCAATAACTAATAAAAGTAGTAAGAGGAGCGAGAGATTATGGAGAGGGTGTCTTTTTTAAAAGAAAGCGTAATTCAACTTCAACTGCCTGCTAAGCATTGCCTTGGAGGGTAGCTCGACACTTTTTGTGTCTGACCCAGCAGTCTGAGCACCGTGAGGCCGGAGTGGCAAGAATCAGGCAGTGGTACAGTTTCTTAAAAGATGAAGGAGAGAACAGGCAGCCCTTGAAGAAGCCTAGCGTTCAGAATGTGTAACGCACCTGAAAATTGGAAAGGAGCTGAAGTGAATTACTAAGCAGAGCTAGGGACCAACATAAACTAACAAGTATAAACGTAAGCCTGGATTTATCAGCTGAAGCCAGGCACGTTTGAGTGTGTGTGTATGAGAGATTCTTGCTAAAAGCGAAGAGTGAGCGAGTGATATATCGCTTGATGCTCTTTAAAAGAAAATGGTTGCAATCCGTATAATTTTGCTGTCAAATGTATTTGAAAAAATAGACAACGTATGTCAGATACATGTTCTGCAAATAGTTACCAATGGTGTTCCAGAAGTATTTGGTTTGGAGGGTTCCTTGGAATCCACCGTTCAAATCTACATGCGTCTTGAGTTATCTTGAAATTGGCTGTCATTCTATAATGCGGTGAAGTGAGGGCATTGCAGAGGTTAACTTTAGCCTGGCGAAGCCTGTGATCCTGTTGTTCTCAGTGGAGAGGATCTTCCAAAGGGGTTAATTCAGCGTCTGTAAAAATGAGTATTTTGGTCATGTTTTAGAGGCACTGCCTCTCTCTCTGGTCTATAGAAGGCTAAATTTAGTCCGTAGTCCTTTGAACACCCCTTATTCACTGGTATATTTAAGCAAATCCTTTCTTCCAGAAAGGGATACTTTTTACCTCTTAGTATATGGATACTAGCCGGCTGATTGTAGTTGCATGAATGAAGACTACCAAGAAGGATTCCAGATTCTGATTTTTTTATGATGTCTGTTGTCCTTTGAGTGGTTTTAAGAAATTTCATTGCATCCTYTTGATTCCACTGAACAAAACTGTAAATCCACAATGCAAAGGTGTAAAATATTCAGGTTTTCTTTTAGCAATCCTACTGCATGAGGGAAGCTCCTAGTAATTGCAGGAAGAAGCAAGAAACTTCAGGGTCAGGTAGCTGGCCGCCTCTAACTGATGCTTTACTAGAACAGAATGTAGCAGGAGAGTAAAGTGCAGGAGCTGCAGCAAATTAGGCTCCGTGGCAGCAGTTAGAGTTGAAATGAAAGCAAAATATGGCCCATTTGTCTGAAAGTCTCTTTGGGGTTTGGTGGTATGAAGGGTACTCTAAAAAAATGTAAAATGTTATTACATGCTATTAGAGGAGGATTCAGCTCAGCATGTATTAGAGCAAGTGGCTGTGACAACTGAACTGTGTATTTAAAGGGTGTGCTGTTAGGGCCCCTCTCTTGTGTTCGCTTACCTTGTATTTATGCTTATTACTGTTGGTGATGAACAGTGATGTAAAGGTTAGTCTTCACAGCAGATATTCTTCTGTGATAATCTTCTTCATGGGTGTTTGTCATAGCCATACTTTGCCTCCTCACCAATTCTTTTTTTTTTGTTTTCCTGTTTTTGTACTTAATCTACTGTCACCATGCACGTGTTGTTGAGTCTCGTAATTGAAGCAGACCCATAGCTGACTCCCACGCCAGGCTCCCAGCGTTCAGCCATTGTGGCGACCTTGTTATTCCACTTGGCTTTCAAATGCCACATCATCACACTGAAAAGCTCACTGTCTCTCTTGTAATTTTTTTTTTTTTTTCCCCCCTTGTAGAGCATGATGAGTGTGGCAGCGAACAGCATAACTGTGATGAGAATGCAATCTGTACTAACACTGTCAGGGGACATAGCTGCACCTGCAAACCGGGATATGTGGGGAACGGGACCATCTGCCGAGGTAAGTCTTTTGCTCTAGAAACACCATAAAAGTGGCAGACTCTATTAATATTTTCTGACAGTCACCTACGTTCTGGTAACTTGTGATGGCTGGATTCTGTCAATGATTTGCTGTAAGATTTATAATCTGGCAAATGGAGTATGCATGGAGATGATGGGAATTAGTTTGCGCATAACTTCTCGGCAAGAAGGAAATACTTTTGGAAGAAAAATACTTTTTGTTTGCTGTCACTGAATACTGTCATTTGAGCTAGTATCATTCAGCCTATAAGTGATGTTTGTTGTTTTATAATCTGTGGGTGGTATGTGCTATCACCTTTGGCTTTTAAAATTTAATCAGATGCCTTTTAAATTAGGAAAATTGTCTTTTATGCTAACATCATATGGTTGTCCTTTGACTACTCACATCAGAAAAGGGATTTTTTTTTTTTTTTTTTTTTTTTTTTAACCTTTACCTTTAAATGTGTATTTTGAAGATTTCTCAGTTATGTAAACAAGAAATACTGATAGCCAGCCATGCTTTCTGGGAAGTGGTAAGTCATTTATTGAGGGTGGGTTTTTTTTGGTTTTGTTCCTGTAGAGAAAGAGAAGCAAATATGTTATACAAAGACAGAGGAGGGAATATATTAACTAGTTGGCTTAGTGAGGGCTGTGTCATGAAGTACTGTTGAGTTGTAACTCATGCATTTACGAATTATATTTGTCTTATAAAAAGCAATTTTTTGTCTTGTCTGAGATTGTATACTTTCTGACTTTCTAAACAG
This sequence comes from Phoebastria nigripes, assembly GCA_035582835.1. Lineage (NCBI taxonomy): Eukaryota > Metazoa > Chordata > Aves > Procellariiformes > Diomedeidae > Phoebastria > Phoebastria nigripes. The sequence goes on from JAYKAV010003199.1 coordinate 1,139,078, forward strand.
AATTGCAGTAATAGAAAACTAACTTTTAATTTTTTTGAAATGACAACTATTGAAATTGAGGAGTGTACTGGGTAGAATATTCTGTACTTAGTTTGGGGGCACAAGAGGCTGGATATTAATTTTGCAGAATGTTGTAAATTGGCCAATCAATTCCTTAAAGGAGAATGAAGATTGATGTCATTCTTGTTTCAAGCTGGAGTTCTTCACCAAGATTAGCCTGTCATCTGCTGAATTAGCATATACCTTCTGATTGCTTTTTGATATGACTTTCTTTGGGTACTGTCCATCTGCACAAGAGCATCCCTGTATTTAAAACTGTAAAATGGTTTGTAAGGATTTAAGAAGGAATACAAAAATGTTATGAAAATAGTGGGCAACCTTGGTCTGTCTATGTTGAAGATGGAGAGGTGATACCGGGGAGAACTCATTGTAGTATGTTTTCAGTCTTTGGTCACAGTGAAGGTAAATTGCAGCATAGGCAACTATAGTTTCAGGGAAGCCTGAGTGAACAGCCTGTCTCTGTTTGACTGGGGGTTTTTTTGGTGTTTTTTTCTCTGAGGGTAATACGACAAGACAAACCCTTAATCGTATTTCTTTGAAACAGGGATGTTTGGATTAGTTCATAAAAAATTGTGTTTTCACACTGGTTTTCTTCATTTGCACACCTGGATATTTGGTTTAATGTGCCAAAAACTCAAAGCAAAACTCCTACTGCATATTTATTAATCTAGTAACATTGAAGTAATGAAATTGCACTGGAGAAACGCAATAATGTTTTTACCCTCAAAGCTCTGTTGAAATCTGAGTTGTGGATAAAATGTATATTACCTATATTTTTTAGTATGCCTTGAATTGCACACATGAATGTAGTTATAGTTGCCTTTTTGAGATAGATGTACGTGGAAATAGAGGAAAGAAAGTGCGTTCTCATGTTCTGTCTGGGGAGCATAAATTGAAAAGAAAACTGGAGATTATAGGAAAGTGGTTTGCAGTCTAATAATTATTAAAGCCACTAGGGATAAGAATAATCTGTCACTACTGCAAACCAGCTAATATTAGAATTGTGCGCGTTTTAGTAAATAGTAAAACACTCAATGTAAAGTAGTGGTCTGAGTTTCTCAGCCTGTGGTTCTGTGGTCACTTGAGATTTTTACAAGTTTGGATGGCTAATTTAAGAAATGTTCCCATTCCACCCATGGTAGCACCAGAAACATCACTTTTGCCCCTCCCCCACCACCCCCCCTTTTTTTTTTTTTACCAAGTTTAACGGTGATACGTTGTGAGTGGAATCTGGCTAAAAAAGAACAGAGAACAGAAAAATTATCAGTTACCAGTCATATAGGTTTCATTGCACAAGTGCTAGGGTTGGCACAAGGAAAGAAAGGTGTGAACATGTCAGGACAACTATAAACTGCTTATGTTGTCTTGTAGTAATTTTGGAGCTTTCTCTTCAGGTGATATGAATTGGAAAAAATAGATATAAGCCAAGGTGATAAGTTTAGCGTAATACCGTCTGAAGATATAACGAACATTTCTCTTCTCCTTGAGTCATCTATAAGTGCTATATAAACGTTTACATGTTATAGATGTGTACATACACAAAACAGTTGTTCCAACTAATACATCTCTGTAGCTCAATAAGAAATCTTATTAGTATTGTCCAGCAAAACCATGAATAGAGAAATGATAGTTTTATGAGGAGAGAAAAGGACTGGCTTTGTGCCTGATTCTACAATCTATTTCAACAATCTATTTTAGCAATGTTATAAAAAATAAAATCAGACTAATGTTCCTCTTTGACTTTACTGGATAACACCGTGATAGTCTTTAGAAAAAACCCAGAAGACTGTTATTTGTATTTTAGAAAAGAAAACATATGTGTAGTTAAATTAAATTGCACGGTGAACTACTGGTAAATATAATAAAATTACTCTGGCAGGAATTTGCGATGTTTGCATTTTTTGTGAAAAGTATAGAGAAATAAAAAGGACAGACGTAATCTGGATATGAATGTTATGATTGCTGGGGATTTGGAAATAAAAACAAAAAACAAATGTTGAAGAGGAAAGCAAATATTTTTTTWAAAAAAATCTGTATCATCAGGCTGTCACGCTTCTTGAGTAGAAAAATAAATTCCATGCATAAGGAATTGCTTTACTGTAAATGTGGTAGACTAGATGATGTAATTAAGGGCTGGATTGTGTCAAAGTAGATGTGGAAACAGTCATGAAGAAAGGTGGTGGAAAAGGGCGCAGATGGAGACCAAATGCACTTCTGCATTAAAATATCTACTGCCATAGTTGAAGTGACATAAAAATGGAAAGAGAAGTGGAGATGAACACAAGAAGAACTTTATAAATACATAGTTACCAATATATAGACAGTGAGACCGTATAATAGAGACAAATAAGACTTATTTCCTATGGATGCTCTGAATTTCACTGTAAGAAGTGGGCTTTAGCACCTCAGAAAGACGCTGAAATTTTGGCAATAGATCAGAACAGAATGAGGCTGAGTGAGGTGAAATGACAAGGCACGACAATGCTGTGCCGCTATCATTAGTAAATTTGACAGAATGCTGGACCCAGAATCAGAYTGATTATATCTTAGGATTTCTTCAGAAAATGAAAAGTGAAATAGGGACATCTTTGCTGGAAGAAATTACAGCATTAAAGGCAGAGGACAGAGGTATAACTAGTTGAATAGAGATTCTGAATCTACACATTTGTTAAGTTGCTCTCTTCTATGAAGGAAACTTTGAAAAAATTCAAAAAAACTTAAGAGTAGTTCAGGAAATAGAAGAAGTTGTAGGTGGGTAATGGGAGACTCATGCCATGCCCGTTTACTGGAATTCTGTAAATGAATTATAGAATTTGTAGGTGAGGGTGTGAAATAAGGATAATTGTAGCAATTTCACTAAGCTTCAGGATAGGATTTAATAGTGCAGCATAAATGCAATTAACTTAGGCTAGAAGGGAAAGGTGATAAAAATTGGTTTAGCTACTGAATGTTCTAGTTTTTTTTTTTTAAAAAAAAAATTGGGGGGGGAGGCGCAAATGACTACCTGGTACACAACATGGCACTTTGCAGCGTGCCTGTCAGGGTGGACCTTGTGGGAAATCAGTGTTTAGTGGCAACGGTTAGATGAAAGAAGTCTTAGTTTCCTAGGACAACCAGGTTTATGAATAACCCGTCACCTGTAGACGAGGTTGTGTGTGCGAGAGTAAAACTCACTCACTGTCATGACTCTAGCTGAAGAACCAGGGATATCGAATACAGAGATAAATACCACATTTAGACTATAGAGGCTCTTGGTCTGTGTACTATTGTAGTGTTTCTGTGTGAAATCTTAGCAGGGCTTGAATCTGGGAGGCTGGAAAATGTGTACAGGGAAAATGTCTTTCTCTGCTTTTTGTCTTGATAAGTTCTAGTTCCAGTTCCACTTGGCAGCCTTGCACTGCATGCTGTGGAAGTGACATGTTGATGTGGGATGTGCCATTTGTTAAAACATAAAGGACCTTGTGCTCCACCATCTATTTACCCCAGCGAGATGGAAGCCAGTGAATATTTGCTGCAGGATGTACAGTCTTACTGTTTAGCAGAAGTTTATGATAGAGCTTGTGCCTTGTACCACTGACTGAAGTCAAAGAAAGGAGCCAAGGTATATTGAAACACCAGCAGGTTTCCTAAGATAATTGATGACATTTGGGATTAAATGCCTTCAAACAAACAAAACCCCACCCACCAGATTTTGTAGGGGCTTTTCAGCATGAACAAYGTGCAAGTCGCCATCACGGTTTTGTTGCAATCAGTTGTTTTCTTTTGTACAAGGAGACCTAGATGTGGTATGCAAGCCTTGTCCTAGCTCTTGGTATTTTGTTCTAAGTGTTAGTTTTAAAGTATAAATTCTGCCCATAGAAGTCCTTATAAATCATCAGAAAAAACAGAAGTGGCCTTGAGTATACTCGGATGGTGAACAGGGGCAATTCTGCCAAAACATGGACRAGGTGTGTTTGCTAATCTTTTTTTTGTATATCTCTGTATTGGGGAATAAATAGAAGTCTAGCACTTAAACAAGTGCAAATATTTTTCATTGTACTTCTGTATTTTACTTGTATAGTCTGTCTAACAGGTATATTTAGTGTGTTGTTAATATCTCCTTTAGTGGTTTCTACTGAGTTGCAGATTTAAATGAGGTGGGTTTAGTTACAGTCAAACCTTAAAGCAAATGTGTGCAATATGACTGATGCCTGGGCAGAGAAACATCAGGTATCGTGAAATAAAAATCAAAACAGTGTTTATTCTAATTAGTATTCAGGCTGTAGAATGGTTTATTTCTGCTGGAGTATAGAGTATGATTTCCCCCCCCCCCCATTATATTCTTCTGCAGCATTTCACAGGAGACACTTAAGGGATTACAACTCGGTGTATGGTGGAGTCTTAAAGATGAAAGCCATTATATTTAAGTGGCTCAGTTCTTCTGGTGTAATCTGGAAGTCCAGATTGTTTCTTAGTTATACTGTGGTTCTTTGTATGTATTTGCCTTGGAAGGTGTGTTTGGGAGTGCGGTTGTTACTGATGAACTTACTGGTCACTTAATGAATAACTTATTGGGAACCTGATATGACAAGTGACCAGATTTCAAACAGATGCTCTTACCTTTTATAAGGTAATGGGAATAATCATATGGAGTCTTTATTCATAATATACTCAGAATGTTTACTGATGACCAGAGTACCTCACAGGCTTGAAAATTGCTTCTGTTTGATGTAAATCAGTAAGCTGGCCTATTTTACACTGTTTTAATCACAAATTGTAATTGGATGTTTTAACAAATGGCAGTCTGAGAGCCTTCTTTCATTGCCGTTTTCTTCCTTGTTTCCAAGCAGGTATTTTTTAAAGTGATTCTTAGTCTGAAATATATTTAATAATCTGAAAGACGTGTCCATGAAAGAAATTGTATATCTTCCAATGTGTAGGCAGTATAGTGGTGGTGTAGTAAATAGAAGACTAAAGGCAAAGAAACTTTCATCTGTTATGAATTTCACCTGCTATGAAAAATACTCAAGAGTATTTTTAGTAAGAGCTAAAGAAGGGGAAAAAAAAAAAAAATCAGTCTCTCTGGTTATTTCTATGCTGGGTTGTCTGCTTTTTTTTGTCTCCCTTTTACATTGACATCAGCAATGCTAAGGTAGATTAACTTTAAATGCCAGCAATGTGAGACAGTCAGACATGCTGATATCTTGATATTAAAGCATATCAGATCACTTTAAGGTGACTAACTGCCACTTAGGTTTATGTGTTTTGCATGTATGTGTGTTTGTTGGGGGTGGAGCTGAAAGCCTTTTATGGAGCATCAGAATGCGTTATGAATAATATGTAGGCCAAGACTAAAGTGGAAAGGAAGGAACAACTCTTTCCCCATAGCCTCCGATTTTCGTAGCTATAAGGCTTTGAATGGTTGATATGCCTTATCACGGCTCTAACTGCTGTTTTGGTGTAATATTTACAAGTCTCATGAAAGAATATAGGAGTTTCGACTCGTATTGAGATTCTCATCTTCATTCTTCACAGTCTTGAGCTTTGTGTAGTTTTTTATACCTAATACATAGTGAATAAATCACTGCAAAAGCAGATAGGTGCATTCACATGCATTTTGGTGTCATGGCACATGTGGAAAATGCCATGGCAAGTCTAAGACCTGGATAGTCATACTTTTTGGGTGAAGCATTCTAGATGTGACTGATTTAATAATTTAAAACCAATATACAGATATACAACAGTGCAATTAGAATTCTCATGGGTTTTTTCATTCTAAAACTGGCATGGTTGGACTTGGAATCAAGACAATATGATTGAAGCCAGTAAATTTTCTATAGTCCTAAATCCACTGTATTGATAAAAATGAAAATTTGAAGTTTTAATGTAAGAATCTTTGTATTTTTGTTCATGATTAGATAGTTATCAAGTGTGGTACATTYGTTATAATTGCTATGTTTGTGTATTGGTCTTTGAGTTTTATAAACTCCTTCTGTAAATTACTTGCCACATAGTTTTTAAGCTCCTTCAGTTCTAATGTTGTTCTTGGTTTGGACTGTAATGATTTAAAATAATTTTGATGAAATTAAGATGATTTATGATAACTTTTTCTTGCCCTTAAAACGTCATCACCTAGATTTAGTTGTGTGAGTTGTTGAAATTCAGGTGTAATTATTTTTGTATTAAGAGCTAAGCTCTACATATCCACCACTATGCGGTCCAATTTTATAGCCTCTCTAAAGGCACAATATTTCCTGCTGATTGGATCCTGTTCTACGTGTGAGATTGTTCAAGATGATTTAGAATGCACATCAGTTATGGAAATGGATCATTTAAAAACCATGATTAATTTAACTTGTCAGAATCCAGATCTTGATCTCTTTGCTGTCACAGATTGTCTCACTGCTCTAGATTTATAGCTAATTTAAAGAGAGCGTAGCACTGATTTGTGCTTGCCGAGGAAGAGGTCCAGTCCAGAGCAACTGTTGTATCTGTATAAAAGGAAGGATATGCTGCAGTTATCTGCAAGTGAAATATTTTAAAACCTGGTCTTGACAGGTTTTTCTGCTTGTATGAGTAAGTCCAAAGGGCTCAGCAGACCTACTCGTAAATGTTTATGAGGGTTCCTAGGTTCAGATTCTGAACCGGAGATTCTCTCGTTGACTCAGTTGCTTATTGTCTCCTATTGCTTTGGTTTACATTGGTTCGTTTAGAATCAGCAGTTCACTCTAGGATCAAGGTACTCTACAGCATGTASAAAAGAATTACAAGGTTGATGACAAGTTAACAGATATGTTCCCCACGATCTCCTGGGCAGTAAAACTGGGTTCTGTAGGAACGTGGGACTATTGCAATACTCATTGCTTTCTCTTTTAAAAGAGTAGCTGTTAAAAGCAAAAATGTGAAGGTTTTACTTTACATTTAATGTCTGCACCATACATTGTATTTATTTTCTATACTCTGTTCGAGGCCATCTCAATTAGTAACTCCTGTTTGCAGCAGGTGTATCACCTCCCAGGTCTCTGTCGGAGAACCCCTTGAGAAGCCCAATCCGGAGTCTGCTAAAGTCAAGAAGAAACTTTCTAATGCTACTAGAACAGTTCGTTCATGTTACCCAATGTACTTTTATTACATTTACCCAATGTACTTTTTTTCTTTCTTCCAGTAGTATTAAAATCTAAAATTTGAACAAAACTTATCAATTATTAAGTCCTCAAACATGCCCTTCGTTCAAAGAACTCATTTGCTGTGCTCTACTGCTTTTTTGACAGTAGAGCAATAGACATGCACGGTCAGTCATTTGGTCTGCAGTACCGTCTGCTTTAAACTTGTAATCCTTACGATGCGTGAAACCCAGTCTATTTAGATCTGTGACTCTCCTGGCCTGCCCTGGGAGCTTGCCATGCAATTATTTGGAACAAAGTTCTTATTTTTTCATGGTGGGTGGGAAAAATCCGTTCAGTAAGAGCATCTTGAATATATCACTGCACAAAGCCTGTTGCCGCGTGGGCTTGACTCCGTGCTGCAGAAGGAGCACAATAGCAATAGCAGCACAGAGCGCTCCCTTTTGTGAAATCAGTTACAGTGTGCAACCATTTCAGGATTAATGTATATGGAACAGGCACATTAAAAGGCAAGAGGATGCCAAAACCATGACATTCTTTCTATTCCCTGTAGAACATAACCAAACAATATTGAAAATTGAATATAAATACCTTGCCCAAATGTAAAATAAGAGCATTGCAGTTATTGTTTTTGGCAACAGTAGTGCTACTGCACGGTCACCCCAATGCGGGGGGAAGTACTTTTTCACACAGCACATAATTAATCTGGAGAACCCTCGGTCACAGGGTGGTGAGGAGGCTAGACAGATTGAAAAAGCTGCTGCACATCATAACAGGAGAAAATCCCAACCAGCGGGCGCACAGTCTTTGGTTTGAGCAAGGTCATGGGGAATCCTTAGGAAGCGTCACCAGATCCTTGCCCTGTTCTTTCCCTTGTTCTTTCCCGCTATGGGCTGTAGTCAGAGAGGGGATGCTGGGCTGGTAGGCCCTCTGGAATGACCTAGTTGATTTATTTTTATGTTTTTCTGGCCAAGATTATTATTACAGCAATCCCTTTTGGTTAAGGATAGTATTAGCCATTTATTTATGTATTTTTTTTATTTGTACAAAGGGGTCACTGAGATTTTCAGAGGTGGTTTGTGGGGCTGTTCTTTACCATAGCAGTGGAATAGACTCCAGCCGGAAAACTTCTTTCAGCCTCCTGTTGCTATGAGTTTCCCACACTACAGTAAACCAAGGTAAAAACATTAAGTTGTTTGTCAAATGTGACACACGCAGTCAGTACCTGATCCAGCATTCAGACTCTGTTCCCAGACTGACAGGTCTGTTCCTAAACCATTGGGCTGTGATCTCTCCACAGAAACTATTGAAAGTATTTTAAAACTGCCTAAGGAATCAAACCAAAAGAAACATTAAGACTCCAAAATCAAGCATTTGGGGATATTTAAAATTTAGGTCACCTATTCAATCTTAAGTCACTTGCATCCATGGCTGAAATACAGTCCTTACTGATAAAATCACAGGTGTTGTGGGATTTTTTTGATCCCTCTGCCTCATTCAGTGCACAGTATAGACGCGTCAATCGGTGAAAGAGATGAAGTCCTGAAAGTAGGTATTGGGTGCTTATTATTTTTGTCGTTCGTTGTGTGCCCCTATTACTGTTAGCTACTGTCCCAGTATGTGTACTGAATTTAGGATGTTAGCAGGTCCTTCGGAAACCAGTCTGTATTGTTCTTATCAAATGATTGCAATGGAGTGAAAATGTACCTTAGCTGCCTCTACGTGAGCTCTCCGGTATCAGTGTAGTGTGGTGGTTTAGTTGTTCAAGCATTTGTCCAGGTTTTCGGGAAGGGCCTGTAGCGCTCGCACTCTTATGTTTTTCCATGACTTGAGGAGGATGATGTTACTCTTTGTGGTCTTGCCATTGGAGGAGGATGTGGGGAAAAGGGGTTCGGTTCCAGGTTCCCAGGCAGGTGCGTTACAGTTGACTCTCCTCTCTGCAGCTCCTGCAGTCCTCGTTGTCTTCCCATTCCCTCTGTTCCCCAGCTGCATCTTTCCTCTGCGGCTTTGTCGTCTCCTGCCTTGGTCTGGCTCGTGCACCGTTGTGAAACGTGATGAATGTTGGAAGAATATTAAGAGGGGGTGATTAAACATTTACAAACTGAGATGATTCAGAGACATGGCAAAAGGCAAATCCTTCAAATCTCTGTCTCAAAGTGGGGGCCCAGGGACAGGGGAGAGTCTTAAAAAAAAAAAAAAAAAAAAAAAAAAAAATCTACCTGTTACTTATTTTGCGAAACAGATGGTTTTTTCGCTACAAGGCAGATTCTGGTAGATATCCAGCACAGGAAAAACTTAATTACAGATTGTTTGCTTGACCACATTACTGAAAATGGTATTTTATAGTAAGGAAAACTTGGATTGCCCTGCATGTAGGTATTGCTTACTTTGTTTGCATGAGTTACGTTGGTTGGCTTACTAGTTTTGGAGGTTGCATTTATTTGTTGAGCACTGGGAGTGGCAAATCTGGAAGCCATGCAGGATGTTTGATGGGACAATTTGCATATTTTTATCTGGAAAGATTCTCCAGTTCAACTGCTTCACAGTGGTGCTGGTGGTTTAGCCTCTGCAACATGCTGAAAAGTTGAGGCACCCCTGTGTGTGTATAGAGTTCTTATCTAAAGTGTTCAACGATAAAAATAATAAATGTGGCTATGCTAAGTGAGCATATGCTAAGTACAAGACTAATGGCAAGCTTAAACAGTATACTGCTAATGGTACCTGAAAGAATGTTGCAGTGAAAAAGAATCTATTCCAGAACCTGCAAAAAAAACCCCAACCAAACAAACGGTGCTTTGAAGATTGTGTTATCAAAATGAATTATTAGGTGAATTCAGTACACGAACTACAAGAAGAATGTGAATTAAAATAGCTTAGAACACATTAAGTGCAGAGGGAATTAGAAGTTAAAGTAAACCAAGTAGAGGTGGGAATTGAAGGGGTCCCACTCTTCAATGTGATTTAAAATTCAGTCATCCAAGAGTAAAAATGAACAATTTGTATGTCATAAAAATGAAGCGTTTTTATTTAGGTATTCCTGAAGGGCCAGAGCTGTGTGACCTATGTTGTTATTCTGCTGATAAATACTCAAGCATCTTAGTGTGTCACCTTGGTGGTGCTTGCAGTTTTCTTTTTTTTTTTTTTTTTTTTTTTTTTTTTTTTTTTTTTTTTTTTTTTTTTTTTTTTTGGTTGTGTGCCTAAAGACGGGAATTGTCAGGCTGGATTTTTGAAGCTAAACTTCAAAACTGACTATTTATTTGAAGGCTACATGCTACACAGGCACATCAAGCAGGGCTTGAAATTTTAAAATGATGTAAAATTCACAAATGTACCTTTGTTTAAAAAACCAAAAGCAATACACATCCATATCTTTGTGCACATCCATCTTATCCATCTTCCTCTGTAGCCTGTTAATTATGTTATAGCCTCAAGGGTATAAGTATATGCCTCCCATAGATTATGGGATGCATTTGCTGCCACTGATGAACAGACTGGATAACTGTTCTCAACTGTCACTTGTACTGTTAAAATGTATCCACCCATTCTCTTGAGCATATGATTTCACAGTGTCTGATGGCTTTGCGAAAGAGCTGCTGTGAGTGGAAAGCCCTGGGATGGGATAAAATGGCAGTTGGGTGTGGAGCTACTAGAACGCTTGCGGAGTTTAAGTAGGCAATATCCATTCCCCTGCATTAATTATAATGGTTTACGGATGCTCATTAATATGCCACTTTTATTACTGAGACACATGGTTGTACTGCTTTCCTGACACCTATTATTTCCTCCCTCTGAACAGAACAAAGGAAACAATAGTCGTCTGACTTTGCCATGACATACATTATTTCCCAATAAAAGATTGAGGTAATCAAATCAGTCCTGCATGCACAGTGCAGTATTCCCTTAGCCTTCGGAGAGAGGCAAGTGAGAAAATTCTTAATGTGGTAATTTTAGACCTGACTGAGCAAGGTATGTGTCTAACTAAAAGTAAGTGATCGACTCCAATGAGACTACTTACATAATTAGGCGCTTAGTTTTTTAGTTTCATGCTGAATATGCTGTGCTGTGTTTATATCACACAGGTTAGAATAAACACAGACAGTAAGCATTCATCTTTTGCTGTGGGTATCAAGGGGAGGTTGAATTCATCGTATCTGAAGAAAGGATGACTGAATAGCCAAATCCACCTATCGCTTATCTCTGAATCCTCGGCAAATAGAGTGGGCTTAGAAGAAGCTTTAGAAACTAATTTTCAGTGACATCATAGAGAAGTAGTTGGAGCCAAAATAAAAATGAGTGGGAATCGGTGAGTGGTTGCTAATGGTTATTGCCAAGTGATTTTGAGTGCTCCATTATTTATTTATTCTTTTGCTGCTTTAAAAGCACTGGAATTCAGAAATAGCTCAGATGTTAAGGTTTGATCCGCTGAGTATTTGGACCCATTGCATTAAATGTTCATCAGGTGAAAGAAAAAGAAACAAAAAAGCACCTGCACACAGCTGGAGTAGAGGACAGGCAATATACTTCCCATCTTATGGCTGCTTGCTGTAACCACTAACACGGGGAGCTATGCATCCTTGCGCTTGCTTTTCTGCTCCCGTGTTTCCCATGTGTTCAGTTGTGGGATGAGAGGGATAAAGACGGGAAACCTCTCTTGCTTCCCTTCCCACAGGGCATTTTTTTGGGAAAGAAGGGGAACTCTAGGTTTCATTTCTTCTAGAGTGAGGGAGAGTTAACCCTCACACTTCCCCAACTCCTGGACAAGTGCTTCAGCAGCAGACAATTACACAGGGCATTGGTGATGACATGTCCCCCTTGCCTTGATTCGCATGGACCTGTGTGGCTTCAGGCCGGAGGCTCTTTGTGGAAGTCAGTGCTTTCTGTGGGACTCCCTGGCAGGCTCTTAGGGCACTCGGGCATAAGGACAGTGGGGTTGGGAGTCCCACACAGACTGGGGCAACTTGTTTTCCGCTTATTCCAGCTGTTAGCACCTCATTCTGTGCCAAAGGTTTATGCAGCGTCTCAAGGTTTCTGTGCAAAACACGGGTGCCTGTCAGAGTTCAAGGGGCATCTGGACAATGCTCTTAGTCGTATAGTTTAGTTTTAGGTAGTCCTGCAAGGGACAGGGAGTTGGCTCGATGGTCCTTATGGGTCCCTTCCAACTTGAGATATTCTATGATCTCTAACGGGGCTYGGTGAGTAAGCTGGAGAGAAGAGCCAAGGAAGAGTGCCGAATGGTCAGATGGTTAGATGTCGTTACCTAAATTCTGTCCACGTTGCATTTGAGGCACGCGAGTGCTTTTTTGGATCTTTCCCTATGTGTTTTCCCTTTATGTATTGCTTATATTACTGTTCCTGTTGGTCTGGATGTCTACTGGGAGAGTTACACCCAGCGACACAGTAAATTATACCTAATGCATAAAATCAGATGCGTGAAAACAAGTGTAATTAACTGTCACTGATAAAGGTAGATGTCAGAAATTTGAAAGCAGTGTTTTTTTGTGCCGAGTACTTAAAACTGAAGACTGCACATTAAACAGAAGTATGATATACATCTTGAAATATAATTTCAGGTACTTTTATGGTGTGTTTCTAAGCTCTGAACTGTGATTTTTGTATAGGCTTCAAAATGTCTTATATTGCTGTGTTCCAGCAGTCAGTGAGAAATATGCTGGCCTTCAGTGCAAGTAAACTGTGCTGTAGAATGTGACTGAGCTTGATGTTAGCAAACCTGGCGTAGTGTATTTGCATCTGAATATAGTTATTTAATTGTTATTTAAAACTTAATGTTCTTTCTGACACTGCGACTCTGATAAACCTTGTAAGCCGTCTCCTAGGTTATACCAGACAGGTCCAGTCAGGCTCCCATCTGTTCTAGGTAGGCATGCTAGGCACATGTTAATGAGGTAATATATAAGAGGACAGATAGTCTGTTCTTGCCTTGAAAATTACATTTGACAGATACTATTTCAAACCGCTGCAAGAGCTTAAGCTGTTACTTCTCATGAAATTGTGCAGGTATCGTGAGAAAAAGCATTTTCATCAAGAATTTGTTTGTGCCATTTAAAGAATACATGCACTCTTATGACACGTACCACTGTTTATTTGTAGCATACTGCAACGCTGAAATGCTCTGCAGGACTGATTGCTCTGAAGTGTCATAGGTTGCATTCATGTGTCTCATACTGGCAACTTCAACGTACTGCAAAAGCAACATTTATCTCCACTTAGCTGAGCCACTTAAGCACTCCTCTCATCCACAGACTGACTCTGCTGTACAAGGATGAAAATACTTCTAATTTAAGGGAAATTATTTTAACCCCACAGCTGGTAACACGCTAGTTTACAGAATGTGCAGTAGATAAAGGATGCTGAAGTTGGTGCCTATGCAGGCAGTTATTCACATTTATATGGACGGTGACATTTGTTCATGAGGACTGTTGAACACACATTCAGAGGCTTTAACACGGCCTTTTTGGCGTGTGCAGTGATAAACGGCTGTAGATGTGGAAATGTCAGAAAAGTAAGTGATYTTACTAGAAAGGAGGAAAGCAGAAAATTTCATGCGATGATATTTGAATTCCGCTTACACTTAGTAAAGGGAGAAGACTGAGGGCATCTCCACGTTGTGCAGTGGAGCGTGGCCCAGTATTGTGGGCAGCTCTGATTGTGCTGTGATGACCAGAGCACGCAAAGGGCAATGGGTGCCAAAAGCCGAGGATTCGCTGAGCCCCGCGCATAGGGGGCTGTGCCGAGCTGCCCAGCTCAGCGGTGCCCGCGGAGCGAAGTTCGGTGGCTGCTTCGCTGCCTCCAGTGTCGTATCTTGCTGCTTGCTCAGTGCTACCTCAGGTATCTCTGGAGCGTTGTGCGAGGTCCATTTTCTTCTTTGTATTTAGTAACCTGAAGTCAACTTAATATTTTCTGTCATTTTTTCACTATTATTTTTATGTAATTAAGATGCTAATATAATTACCAGAGTTATTGTTGAACCCAGCCTACCCACCTTTTCATGAAAGTCCCCAGTTAAATAATCAACCTTATTCAGTCACGTTAGGTATTTCTCATTGAACTGTAATAATTTGAAAAGCCTTCCAGTAAGTCAGGTGAGACTTCCTCATGAGTGTATGATAATTATATTGGTGGTAGATCGTATAAAAATATCTTCTGCTAGCAGGGTTATTTGCATTTCACTTGCGATGTCGACTAGCTGACGTGAAATCTCCTTTCTTTTTATTGCGTTATTTGAAGGATGCAGGGAAGCGAGTACTGGGTATAAAATGACATGAAGACACATAGATCTTGTAAGTTTGAACCAACACAAAGCTTAATGTGATTTTCATTTTCCAAGCCCGAAATCAGTGCAGATGTTTGGAAGGTTCCGATCTGATCCTGCGCAGTTGCAGATCATATTTATTAATCTCCCGATGTAGTTGTGCATTTAAACAATGATGAAAGAAATGCAACGCAATTGCAATATTCTTGTTATGTTTGAGTTGTGACTGCTGCGTTGCCAAAATACGGTTTTATTGCAAGTCTACTTCTTCAAAAATGTATGCTAGAAGCCGGAATTTTTATTGTTAAATGAAATGTAGGAAATTCAAGTACATTTCAGTGCAAAACAGTAATAACTTGTTGAGCAGGTCAATTGCTTTAAAAGAAATGAGAACTATATAACCCACAAATCAAACAGAGAGTTGACTCTAGCTTTTTTTGACATGAAACTGTTTTCATTGTGTAGTTAAATACACACCGTGATCAGTTCTTAAGATGTGGAGCAGTTTCGTGGCTTGTATCACTTGAATAGCTTCCACTTTGTCTATAGGTATAAGAATAAATCACAAAATGATCTATTAGGAAGCCTGTAAGGCCCAATACTGYAGTGTTGTTGCACTGAGTTGTGTGTGATTGTGACAGCAATTACTTGGATTTTGGGACAAGGGAAAAGTATGATTTATTAATGTCGTCTTTTTTGACTGAGGCATTTGCTATGCTGTATAGATTTGGTATTTTGATAACATGTTYTATGGAATTTCTGTGTTAGGACAAATTTTCTGGAACTGATACCAGCTTTTGTGGCATTGTTTGTAGAATCATAGAAACATTTAGGTTGGAAAACACCCTTAAGATCATCGAGTCCATCTGTAAGTGGTTACAGTGATCAGATGAGGGTGGTACTAAACCTGGCTTGTTGAATGCAGGCTATGTGGATGGGCTGTCTTCACTTTCATCAGCCTTTTTCATGTGATCCCTTCAAAGCCAGGTTGTGTGTGTTCTGCGTTGCTGTGGTGTAYTGCTGATTTGCTTGGTCCCTATAGGCTTTTGTGTAATGTGATCAATATTGACTTGATAAATACGTAGGGGGAGGGAGAATCGAGCAAGTTCAGTAGCTCTGAGAGACAGGTACGGAAACCTCATCCACGCTCCGCTCAGTGCTCGTCAAGTCAACTGGATCRCTCAGGTCAAAATTGTCTCCTCTCCCCTGTAGGAGCCCCAGCTTACCCGGTTGTTCAATGCTTCTGTACACAGAACAAATGGAGACTATATTTTGTACACATTATTGTCAGTGACTTAGAACACTAGTTAATAAGGGCATGGAAACAAGTCTGTTACTGTTGCCTGTCACTGCCCGCAGCCATCACTGCAACGTGTGGACTGGTGAGAAACGGAAGACAGGGTTAATCCAAGGAAGCAACATAACGCAATTGTCTGTTTCCCTTCTTGTCTCATATTTTCCTTTCTGATTTTAGTGACACAGCCAGTGGACAGACTCTAGTCCTTGGAATTATTTTGGATTGTCTTTGATTTTTTTTTTTTTTTTTTTTTTCCTTTTTTTTCCTTTCGTTTCTTTCTTACAAACTTACAAATTGCTGCCTTCATTGCCCAGGAGCCTCTGCTGAAAGGGCAGGACCTGTGGGCTGTCCTGGGGGTGTTCATAGAACAACCAGCTAATGTGAGTCGTAGAGCAAAGGCTTTAGGTTTGCTCTTCCACAGAATGAAGCGTATTAACTGTTTCAGTGCATTTATTTTCCACTAGCTCCAGTAAAGGAGTATATTAAGGTCATTTTTTCTCCCGAGTCTCCCAGCTGGCAACATGAAATGTTGCTTTACCACCAGGACAGCATTTCTTTTGCTGTCACGTGGTGCTAGGGGTTAGCCTTGCTTTTTAGCTGATTGGGTAGAAGGATACCTCAGTGTATTTGGTTTATTGATTTTTGAAAAATACATGCTGTGAAATTAAATGGATAGTTAAATACTAAACTGTTAGGAAGAAATGCCCCTTTAGTGTCTTCTAGGTTAAAATTTATCAAGACAAATACTTCCCATTTTAAATTCAGCATACCACCACAGACCAAATAGACAATTATTTTAAAACGTTTTTTTCTTTGCTACTTGACTTAGTGTGAATGAAGTCTAGATTGATAGTCCTAAAGGTAGAAGTCCTCAATTCAGTTTATATATAGTGTTACAGTGACAGTAAGAAGGAAAACTGCCATTCCCTTGGCAAGGGGTGGGCTATAAAGTCCAGGAGGCCTAGTCTTCAATGACCGGCAGCAAACTTGTATACTGTGGTCAATTATTTTTATTAGGCTTTGTTGCTAGGCCACCACTAAAAGGATTACTTTATTTTTACAAGCTGTTTTAGTGTTAGAATCTTTATCTTCCTATCTGCAAGAACCTTTATGTCTTTCTCATGCATCTTCATCTTTGGTTCTTCGCCTTCTGTTTCCTCTTCCCAAGCAAGAAACTTGTGAATATTCTGGTTGGAAACTTACATTTCAGAGTTCTTTGCCACAAAAAGTTGGTCACGGAATGTCAATTTTGCACATTTCAAGAAAGACATTTTTCTTATGCTGATGATTTCTTTTCCAACATTAGAAGCATCTCTAATTGTGAACTTTAAATAGGAGTACAAGTGTGGCCAGCTTGTACAGCGAGAAAATGTTTAATTTCCAATTAAGTATTGGGGCAGCAATGCCTTGGGGACAGAAAGGCAAGAGGGGGGAGGAATTTGTCAGTGGTATTTGCTGACTGGGTGATTATTAGCGATAGGAGATACTGAAACTTAATTAGAGTTTCTGATCTGGAACAGTGTATTAGGTTTAATTATGTCTGGAAGTCTAGTATTTTACACTTTTTCTTTGAATTAAAATGTATAAATTTAAGAAGCAAAACTTCCAAATCTTACAGTCTGGGCAGACCAAGAGCGAGAAGAAGCTACATTGTCTACATTACGCCATATTAAAAAAATAACAGTGGTAAAAGCTGAGGAAGGTGGAAGAAAGATGGACTTAAATATCTGACCTGTAAGAAATGAAATTAATTATAATAGTGTACAAAGCTAGGCTTCTTGGCAGAACTCCAGCCAATACCTATGTGATCTGATACGTAGCAGTTCATCCTATTCTGTGCTGTCCTGGGGTCACACTGTGCTGTTGATTGTCCCGTCTTTGATGTGAAACATAAACATTGAAGATCCAATATGGAGAGCATTTACAATCATGCAAATGCAATCCCCGAGTGTCCTGGGGAAATTCCAGTTGCTGTTCAGCGTTGATGAGCTCCAGAGATCTGTATCTCAGCAGTGGTTGGAACAATTCCTCCGCTAGACTTTTACAGCATGGTTTCAGGTTTAGGAGTGTAACCGAGTAAGATGCTGCGTGAGATAAAGCATACAATTTAAAGCACACAAATTAAAAATGAAAAGGATGAAGTAATATAGGGAAATGCACACGTACGTTGATGAAAGCGCTACTAAGGTTACTCTACTTACTCCCGATAACAAAATATAGTAATAAAAATGATACCCACTACAGTATGAACTTAAGTGATCAGCCTCGGAGTTACTTCTTACATTTTAATCTATCCTGAAAGGGAGTGATCCACCACTAAGACGTAGCTGACGGTGGTGATAGATGCAGACCATTTCAGCAATTCTCTCTGTCTTGACAGCTCTACTCGCTCATCTGTGGCGCTTAGACCGCTGGGATGTATGTCTCTGGGGTTTGTTTTGTATCTCAGCAGATTTTCTCTCTCAAGTGATGCTTTTGTTTTATGTTGTGAGAGACCGTGTTTATTCCTCCTCGGAGTCTGGATGGAAATGGCACAAATATAGGAACTCCTCTCATAAACTAAGTTCAGCTTGTTCTTTTTTCTGTTTCTGACCTTCAAGTGACAGAAGGTCTATATTTAGCACAGGTCAGGATTTTAAGTTGGATGTAGGTGCTAAAACATCTTTCATTCAGCAAAAGGATCCAGAAACAGGGCATGAGGTGGGGTGTAAGCATTTTAGCTGCACTAATGGACCTCGTGGAGCTGGACAGGAAACTGAAGGATGGAGGAGGCAAGCAAATACAAGCTGTGAGCAGGTGATGAGGAATGGCTGATGTGCTTGTAGGGTTGTGAGGGGCTTTCTTCAGTTGCGGGAAACGCGTGGAAGAGAGCCTTGCACTACTGGGGGAAACTGGTAAGCCCTAATGCCCTGGTGTATTCCAGGGATCTCTGCGCTTCTACTGAAGTCTCTGCGCTATTATTTTCATTATGTCCCTCTCCCCGGGGTCATGAAATGCCATTCTTAATTGCAAGTACCTAAGAGTGGTTTAATATACTCCATAGAGGCAATATGCTGATAAAACTTGTGTTGGATTAAAAGCCTACATGTTATAGGAACATATGGGAAGAGAATAAAAGCCCGAGAACAAAGGTAAGATCCTCCTGGGTGGGTGGCAGTGAATTGGTAGTTTTGTTCTGTTCAGAGTCTCTCTTTGCGTTTGGCGTAGGCAGGGGCACTCTGCTTGTGCATGTCTGGAGAGCAGGGCAGGCATATGGAAACAACAGGTTATTGTTTGGAACTGCAGGTATTGTTTTGTTAGATGGCTGTTGAAAARTAAGTAGAGCCAAGGCTTGTAAGCTCTAGATTTTAGCGATAATGACATAAACTGTAACTTTAGGACCTTACTGCTTCCTGTGTTGTCTTGGTTTAGGTTGCACAGTTGAATATCATAGTACAGCAAATAGCAGTCCAGAAGCTTGTGGGGAAAAAAGGACCGAAACCCATCTGAATTTACGACAGTGACACGTTTATAGCGTGCAATGGTTTCTACGTCCTCCTGTTGCACCAATCACCTAAAGAGTGAGGTCTTGGAAATCACAGAAATTGGAGCTAGAGAAGGTTTTTTAACAAGAGGCTTGCAATTGGGCTTTGTTTTAGATTCCTTCTTGTCATCTTTACCAGTGCAGAATGTCTTCATGTTGTGTATTTCTAGCAATTGTAAATGCGGAATAATTTATTATTGCTTGCATTACATAGCAAAATTGTGTCTCAAGCACAAAAATTGGTAGAAGAACTTACAAATGGTTGTGACAGCACCACCCGCTGTAATACAACAGATGTTTCTTTTTTAAAAACTCRATCATTGTATCCTACAGTGACTTAAATGGGTTACAGCAAGGTTGAAACTTTGTCCTCTGTAATGTCCATAATTCACAACTTGCTTGTAATAATATCGTATCGCTAGAGAAATGATTCCCAGTTGTAGTATCTGAGTCTTGGACATGTTTACAGATCTCCTATCTAGCTCTTTTTATTATCAGAAAGTSAGGTGCAGATAAAACAATACGTTATCTGAAGATGTTGTTAATGAGTTAATTAGTACAATGAACATAAAGATAGATCTAGTAGCCAGAGTTGTACTGTAGGAATGTATCAGTTTTATATTACCTTATTATAACTGTTGTTTTTTGGGGGTGGTTGTTTGTKKKTKTKT
>JAYKAV010003199.1:1159006-1201718 GCA_035582835.1 Phoebastria nigripes
TTKKKTTTTTTTTTTTTCCTTGATTAGAAGTACTGCTCAGTCCGTTGGAACTTTCAAGTTGAACTACCCCTTTTCKCTCCTATTTTTGCAATACCTGTTTTGCTTAGTCATCCATTATGGAGGTTTTACATGTTAGTAGCCATGTTTATTGGAGATTATAAAATCCAAAGAATTGAATATTTATTAAATTTCCCTATGAACAGATTTTTGCCTTGAAATTTACTTAGGTATTGCTGCATGCTGATACACATGAATGGGAAAGATTGATTTTTTGGAAAGACTGCAGCATTTTTTTGTTGGTTGTAAATGGCATATGGAATTGAAAAAGAATGTAGACTTCTGTTGTCTGTCGGCAGCATGACAGTAATCTTAAAAAGCAATCTCTGCCGACAAATGATGCTGTAGAAAGAAAACCTTGCACTCAGTAGGCTTCCTCATTACTGCAGCTTCTGCATAAAATAAACAAGTACAGAGAGCTTTGTTATGAAAGCTCAAGTGCTCCTGCACTTTGAGGCAGGGACTTGCAATATCTCCGAAACCAGGCAACACACTTTTATATGTTTATGGCTGCCCTGAATAAAAACTCTTTACATTTGGCATTGGAAAAACACGTATGCTCAGCGTCTGCTGCTTAGACTTTAGCAGCCTGGTTCCCAGAAGGTTTTACAGGCGTCCTGATTTCTGACATTTGTTACCCTGTGAACACTTGTCTTTGGGTAAAGTTCTTTACTGCAGTTGTTGGAATGACCATTGAGCAAAGTCTGTTGAGGTCTATGAAGTTATTGATCCTTGGAAGTCTAAGTAGTCTCTAAATGCAAAATGCTTCCTGGGAATGTTGATGCTTCTATACGCCAAAATGCAGAGTGCTTCTTTCAGCAATGTTAAGTGTGCCACAGCTGCTGTGGGCCTCATTCAAGTCTTTGAAATTCAGGAGGAGCCTTTGCACTGAATTAGGGAGGATCTAGGTCTGTTGCAGGGTATTACTTGATTTAGAGGGTAGTACTGAGAGCATGGTGTGAAAGCTAGTAGATAGGTCGCCATTCAAACTACCAAAAATGCCTCATTAATCTTAACAATTAATATATTAGTGATGACTTGTGGGGGTTTTGTGAAGACTTTCACTCCGAGTTCTCCTCCAGGAAGAATTATATGACCTTGTGGATTAGAGTAATCGGCCACTTTAAATACTATAATAGGCTAAGAACTCTTAGAAGCTGATTACAGAGAACTTTTCTGTACAACTGGGGCTTCTCATTTTGAAGTGACATAGAAAGCGAGGTGGTATTGGTCTGTTGCTTGATCGGGAGGTGAGAGTGAGCTGCTACTGTGATGCAGCTGAGAGAAAGGTGAGGTGTTTTTACTAGAAGCAAAGAAGCTTTAATATTGTACAAGAAATCATGTTAAGACTTTATTGGAGATACTGTGTATAGTTCTGTCGTGTCTGTTCCAAAAAGAGGGTTTTAAACTGGGAACATGTTCAGCGATGGCTGCAAGGATGTGTGCAGGAATGCAGAATCCATCTGATAAAAATGGATTAGAGAGAGTTGCTTTTTTTTAGCCTAGCAGAATGAAGCTTGTGAAGAGTTATTCGTACCAAGTACAAAGTCAGTGAGAGAGAAACATCAAGGAAGCAGAAGAAAATTTTGAAGTGCACTGTTGTTACAAGAGCAAATGATACAAAATTTTAAAGAATAAATTCAGCTTGGAAATTAGAAGAAGGTTTCTGACCATTCAAGGAGTAAACATGCCAGAATTTTGTTAATGACTGATTCCGTATACGGTTCTTTCAGTGACAAATCTGAAGGGGGAATAGCCTTGGGATGGGAAAGGGCAGAGATGGGCTTCAAGGATTTGGTAATTTCTTACACTGCCGCAGTTGGAGCTGGAGCAGCACGTCTGAGCAAGACTTTACATGCTCTGCTTCATTGTTAGTTGTGTGTGTATGAATGAGAGGGGGTGATTCTCATTAAAAGTTACCGTGGTGATGTTTATGAAAAATATTTATGGGTAAGGTCTTAGTGGTTTACTACTTCTGTGTGTACTTGGAAGAGGGGTGGGACGTCATCTGCATGAGGGCTGATATCTGCTGACATCTTATACCAAGCAGCTCCTCTGGCCCGCAGGCCCAGCTGCGTCCCCTGGCACCACAGAAGGAATGAAACCAGCTGCGGTGCCGTCCTGCCTGTTGGTGTCCTTGCTTGGTGGCAGTAGTTGGGGTGGTTTGGGGATGGGAACGATCTCGGGTCCTGTTCGTAGGCACCGTGACTGGATCCAGCCCTGCACATGTAAGTTCTCCATGGCTGGTATGTGGTATTTTCTACTTGATGACAAATAAGGTGGTGGGGTGATTGATCTGCCAGATCAAGACAATGCCAAGTATCTATCAGACCATGAACATGATTCGAAAACACAGGGAAGAAACAGTTTTCTGACAGTGATAAGTTATGATGTATTTACTAGGTCAGGGTCTTTTGCTAATGAGGAGGTGCAAAATGACAAGTGCTTTTTAGGTGAACTGTGCTATTTTAAGGTGTTAAAAAGACATAATAAAGACACGGTTTGCATTTCAATGAAAAGGATCAAAAAGAGAAAATCTCTGTGTATGTTTAGTAATTGGATTATTGAATAAGAAATCTAACCTAACAGTTCAATGCGTTGAACCAAAAGTGTGAATGAAACTATTTGGGGGAAGCAGTAAATGAAGAGATGAGACCATTTTATATCTTATTTCAGGCAGAAACTAGAAGTTTAGAGAAACAGAAGGTTTGTTTTTATAGCACAAATAACTGTGTGTGGATGAGGTAGCACAAGGATGCACGTAACAGAAATCTGACTCTCTCCTCAGAGTATGTTCCATGTGTTAACTTAGATGTGATCAATGTGATGGTAGTTGTGGTTTAAGATGCTAGTTTATCTTGCTGTTTTACATGGCTGTTATCGTTTGTGTATCTGTGGTACATACATGGATCTCAGTATGTAAGTAGATACATGAAAAAGCAAGGGGGAAAAAGAAAAACCAAGACAAAAAACAAACAAACAAAAACAACAACAACAACAACAACAAAAAACAGAAAATGCTTACCCTATTCTTTCATTGAAAGAAAACTCTCAATGAAGAAAGCCTCACTTCATCTACTGATGAAGTGCAGCTGTTACACGCAACAGTCTTTAAAGAGAGAAATGAGGAAAAGTGGCCTGAGGCGGAGCTTAAAAAGCCAACCAAACAAAACATCACCCTGCACCCATCCTGTTCTTATCTGAAAAAAATACTGACTGTATAGATCAAATTGATGCTTGTCCGTGGCTACATTTATTCTGAACTATGTCAAGAGAAGCTAAAACCAAAAATCAAAGTCAGTGACCTGACCTGAATGACGAAAAATGAAATTCATGGGATAAAAGTTACTGAAAAAAAATCAGATCTCACCAGCACATATGCAAATGTTCAGAAATCAATACAGCTCAAGCCAGAGCAGTAAATAAAGATGAGCACTGCAGTCAGCTCTTGTATCATTTAAGCATCTGGTCTACTACAGTTAATGCCAAATTTAGTTCATGTAAAATAGATGTAAATGAATGTCTGTTGCAAAAGAGACTAAAAAGTGAAGATCTGCTAAATGGAATGTTGCTGGGGCAGAGTGACAAGAAAAGAGATTTCAGAATTATTGTGCAGAAATCCCAAAAGCCCACAGCATTTTCTGCAGCTGCAGTCGGGTTAACATACAGGATTCCAGCATCTTTTTGGAAGAAATGTAGTCAATGTTTCAGGAAAATGCATTTTTGCTATTTAAGAGACTGGCTAAGCCATATCTATTATATTTTGTCTAATTCCAGTCAGCATTCTAAATACGCAATTTCTCTTCCAGAGCTAAAAGCACACTAACACAGTATCTATCTCAGAGAAAGATTTTCCTTTCTGCTTCACACAATGTCATGTCAGCTCTAACATGGATCTGGGCAGAAGGGATACGAGCGCTTGAGTGCTTGGTGCTCCCAAGCAGATGGGCAGGCAAGCAGCAGAAAAAGCAGGGCTGAGCCAGGAGGCAAAAGGGAATTGGCCAGTACCTGTAAAGACCGTAGAAATTCCTCCCATCCTCTCCTCTCCTTCCTCCCCACCACCACCCCTGCAAAGAGGTCACAAATTTGGAACTGAGAGTCACGCTTCCTTCCTGCAGTTTCTCCTTGGACCGTGAGGAAAACCTTGATTTAAGTCTCAGATCTGGACTTCAGAAGATGACAAGCATCCCTTTTGCAATATTACTAGGAGTATTTTATGATAGAAATAGTTTCTGAGGGTTAAGTGTATTTTTGTTGTTGCGGTATTTGCAAGTTCAAGGGTTTGTAATATTAGCTTCCTCTTGTGTCTGGGCGATGGGCTCATTGGAAGTTGTCCAGGTCCTGCAGTTTGCATCTTTATTATACAGCATCAGAACAATTTCCTCCTTCTCACTTCTCTGGCTGTCTACCACTAATCAAACGTAACAATTTCAAAGAAAGAATTATTTCTGCTATCAAAAATACTGTTGTGTATGGTGATTGAGAGTTTCTTCTTCCTCCCTGTTTTTTGTATCTTTTCAGTGAGAGCTTGGTATTTAAGTGGTCCTTTGCAAGCACAATATTTGTCATCATGGCTGCTGAGGAGGAATAGAACCTTGGCTTATGGTCTCAGCTAAGAAGTTGTGAATTATGATGTAAAATAAATTTTTGGTTTCGGTAAACTGAACAGCAAAACATGGTGTGTGAAAGCTAAGTTGCAGTTTCTTGCTTATCCATTTTGAACTACCTTGTCAGAGTTTAAGTACTTCCACTGTTAGAGGCTCTGAAATTCTCAGAAATCCAGCAGTGCACGTTCTAGTGAGTGCATCACAACGATATCCTATTATTTTTCCTCTTGATCAAAACGTTCATATCTGTTCTTGCGACACCAAATGAACAAGACGCTGTAGATCTTAGAAGGGTCTAGAGCACAAGTCTTATGAGGAGCGGCGGGGGGAACTGGGGTTGTTTAACCTGGAGAAAAGGAGGCTCAGGGGACGCCTTATCGCGCTCTACAACTCCCTGAAAGGAGGTTGCAGTGAGGTGGGGGTCGGTCTCTTCTCCCAGGTAACAAGCGATAGGATGAGAGGAAATGGCCTCAAGTTGCGCCAGGGGAGGTTTAGATTGGAYATTAGGAAAAATGYCTTCACCRAAAGGGTTGTCAAGCACTGGAACAGGCTGCCCTGGGAAATGGTTGAGTCACCATCCCTGGAGGTACTTAAAAGACGTGTAGATGTGGCGCTTAGGGACACGGCTGAGTGGTGGACTTGGCAGCGCTAGGTTAACAGTTGGACTCAATGGTCTTAAAGGTCTTTTCCAACCTAAATGATTCTATGATTAGTGTGAGTGCACGTTTGCATGAGGGATCATGTACGGGAAACAGCAAATCCTGGGGATTGCCTGTACACTATTAGCTTCTTACGTTTACAGGTGTCACTTTCTCAAAAGATTCAAACGTAGAAAAGAAATGTAGAAGTTCTTCAGACACCTGTTGAGTAAGGGCGCCCTGCAAAAATATTAAGACTCTCAGTGATTATACTGTCCTTTATTCCACTTGCATTCCATTGGCAGTAAGGTGAACCTTTATGTCCATCTGACTATTTCTGAAGCCTTCTGTGTACTTTCTGTACTGCTTTGGTAAAGAAAATGTAGCTGCCTAAAAGACTTCAGAGCAGCGAATGAGTAGGGCCCTTGGAAAAAAATAATTATTCCATTTTTGAAGTCCCTTTTTAATGTGCTTGTTGACCATCTTGGTCAATACCAAGATTGAAAACTTCTGCTGGGGAGATGATGCCTGTCCAGAAGTGTTGCTGGGTATTTTGGTCTTGGAGAGGAACTGAAGCATTTTGTCAGTGCTCTGGCTACTTCCCAGTTACTCCTCTCATTTTCATAGCAGCTGGTAACCTCGACGGAAACACCGACAAGATGATGTGCTCTAAATCTGTTGAAACTTCTTTAGTTAATGAATGTCCCACAGCTACCCTTTCAGCCTCTTTTCAGCTCCTGCATCTTCCAGGTTTGGATTTACTGCTGCAGCCAGGCTTTTAGTTCATGCTTCTCCTGACAGTGAATGATTGACTTGTTCAGGCAGCAGCTGTGTCCTGGAGGAGAGGAAATCCTCCTTTAAATGAGGACGGTCCCTATTAGAAAGACTTACCTATCGAAGTAAGGTCAGAGTGGAAGCAGCAGAAGAGGTTCTGAGTACAGGTAGACCAGACTAGTTAGAACTAGTTGAGCTGTGATTTGTGACTGCTTTCCTACTTTTAAAAGGTTATATCAGAAACCAGCCTAGATCTGTACCAGTTTGTACTCTGCTTTACTCTCACTGAGCCTTTTGTTCAGCTTCATTAAATTTTGCCTTGCTGTAAGGTTTTTTTTGTTTGTTTAGGTATTTTAGGGGCCATTTCATATTATCCCGTGCTAAGAGAATTTTCTTCTGTTTAATTCCTCAGTTTAATTCTTCTGAGGCTTATGTATTTTGACACTGAGAAGACAGCCTCTGAACARTCAAAGGTGTCATGCTCTGTGCCCTCTTCACCTATCCACAGGGTTGCCTGTGGATAGATGACTTCATGCACAAGGTGGCCTCCTGGTTACCGACAGGTATGTGTTACGTGCTGTGGCAGGCAGGCAAGGCTAGTCTAGGCATGACCTTAAAAGTCCCTAACAAACAGGTTTTTGTGCAAGCCTTTTTTTCCTCAATTCTAAAGATTCTTCTCTAATGGCTGGTGATTTTTTATTTCCTCAGCTCTTCTAGGAGAGAATAAGCTGTGGACTGTAGATTCCTGTAGATAATATTTAGCCTTTCTCCTTTCAACTTAAATATTTTGTTGTTCATATCTCACTTGAAACTTAATTTAGAGGTTAAATTTTGTCCATCACTGATACGTGTACTTATCAAAGCTGCAGTAGGCTTTGGGGGAAAGCTATGGTGCATATTAGAAATATTTGATGTTAGCTTTATTATAGGACTGTACCACTCAAATTGCCACCCCTTACATCTGTGGCCATCATTAAATGTGCAAAAGGCCAAGCTGTAACTAAACAGTACTGTATCTGTGTTGGGGAGGTGCCAGTGGCATAAATGGGGAAGACAACAGCATGCAATAGCCTTCTGGACTCGAAAGCATTATGCCTTAGACTGATCTGCCAACTCAGATGCTTATATGGAGCTTCTTTGAGTTTCAGTCACTGGAGCTGATATTTCTTGTTCTCACCAGACCTGCAGAATGCTCTTTTTCAGTTACTTGTCGTGCATCTGCACTGACAGTTTATGAAGTTCATGTACATGTAACGTCTTTGCTACAGAACGTCTTGAAGAGCTGTAATCACTAGAGTGAATAATCAATTTGTAAGTGCTAGAAGCAGCGGGACAGTATCTTTACCCTTAATTTTCCAGGTAAAGTCCTTTCATAATCTATACAGTTGAGAATTATAACTCTAAACAGAGATCAGGACTATTGTTTTATATCTGTTCTGGTCACCTTTTAGTCATAATACAGAATTTGCTTTCAGACGCGTCTTACTCTTATGCGCACCGTATGCATAGTGACGCGGTGACTTTTTCTTTTCATTTCTGTACAGTTTTAGCTGTTGCAGGTTAGTTCTTCCCTGTTTGGGATTCTTCTGCCTTTCAAAGTCAGCAGGCACTTCTCCTTGATTTTTAAAATTTAAATATTAAAAGATGTGGCCAGAACTTCTGTGTAGCCAACAGTGTTCCATTTATCTGGTGACTGGTTGTCAGTCAGATTTAAGGCATCTAGGGGTGCTCCATTTTTTCTGTGTGTATTTTCAGTTTCTCACTTCTTACGCACTTTCACACATCCCAGCTTTTTTTGTTTCCTTTGCTTTCTTCTTCCCCTGCTCCTTTCTGCTTTGTGTTACCTCCTGAAACTTCTGGAAAAGAGAAATACAATACATCCGTCCCTTCTCTTGCACGGAGTTYGAGCAAAACTCCAAGTTTGCTGCTGGAGATTCTCATTCCTCTTGAAGCCCAGCTGGCATTCCTTCTCTTCAGAAATAGCTCAAGAACTTGTATTCAAAATGCTATTCAAAGAGGCTCCTCGGCCATTTCTCACTTGGGTCTGGGGTGCTTTGTCCTCTCACGTCTCATTTAGAATGTGCTTACATTCAGCCCCATCTGTTGTGACACCTGCCGATGCTGATGGGCCCTTTTCAGCAACAGAGAAGAAAGGTGGAATCGGTGCCTTGCTGCCAGCCAAGGACTTCTACAATCCATTTATATAAAGGAAAATCTTTCTAATGAGGATTGATGCCTTCTTGTTCCTTTAGGTGTGTTCTTTCTTTTGTGTGCAGTAACTCGCTATCGGGAAAATGGGTCAGCAAATTTCCATTTTTGAGAGAAAGGTTTAGACTGAATTTGCGGGTCAGTATTGCCGCTCACTTGCTCTCAGGATATTAGTGTTACTTTGCCACAGTTATGGTTTTTATATGGATTGGCAGCAGCTTTYACAGGCAGGCTGAACTTCATAGAAACCTAACTTAAAATGCACAGAATGAGAAAAATGCCTCTCTTGTAAGGCTCATGCTGAGCTGATAACAGTCTACAGGAAGACATCTATTT
This sequence comes from Phoebastria nigripes, assembly GCA_035582835.1. Classification (NCBI taxonomy): domain Eukaryota; kingdom Metazoa; phylum Chordata; class Aves; order Procellariiformes; family Diomedeidae; genus Phoebastria; species Phoebastria nigripes. The sequence goes on from JAYKAV010003199.1 coordinate 1,167,627, forward strand.
AAACAGAAATAAACATGCCGTAGGACGCTTGGATCCTATTTTCAGTTTATTAAGAATGCTGTGTTTAATTTTTCCAGCATTTCCAGCCCCATTAATTTAGTTTACGCTGCATTTGGATCAATTAGTGCACTTGATGATAATGCACTATTTGCCTCTGCCTATTTAAAACAAGAGAAACAACAGGATGCATTTTTAGTGTATTAAAGAATCTGGAGTTCCTCCAAAGACTCTGATTAGTCCAAATGGCAAATCTCAGAGGCTGGCCAAGTGGAAACCAAAATTCCGTGTTGGGTAACTGTCCAGTAGATCTACTTTCTCACTCCAATGACTTCTCAAACCAATTCTTCTAGTGACATCTTGGCTTCAGGATTTTTCCCTCCCCAACAGGCATATTCTCATGAAGATGTACTTAATAAGGATACACACAAGTTAATAATAATAGAGGTAGAGCCACAGAATGTTCCGCAAAAAAGCTAGAAGAAAAAAAAAGACCTCTTCAAAACTGCAAGGACTTGGAAAGACTTCCTGATGTGATGGCAATGCCGTTATAAATCAGTTGAGATCACACTCACCTTTCCTTTCTTCAGTAAGCATCTTTACATTTTCTTCTCGGAGATTAAAACACCCAGGGATTAGGACAGTAGAGAAGGCAACCTCTCCAAACCTGAGCTGTGCGATCTTACTTGGCGCATAATCAAAACACTAATGTTAGATTTCGGCTTCATTGGATCTCTGTGACCTACTGGATGTCAAAAAAGGGGATCAAAGTTGTTCTAAATTTTCGAGTTTCATTTTTGTTTTAGAGAAGTGCTTGCTATAAAAAGCAAATGTAAGACATGAGTTTTATTACAACGCTTTTCAAATACAAGAGGGTATATGCAGTATAGTTTCAGGTCCTAATACCAACTGTTCTTGCCCTCTGCTCAAGAGTATTGGCAGTATCGAATTGTAGTTATTAATGTAAAGCAATGCTTGCTACAGTTTTATTTGGGACATATACATCACTGAAGTACCAAGGTGCAGTATGTGAATTGTATCTCCCAGAGAATGTGATTAAGATGATTCAACTTGGAGAAACTACCTCTATTTATTTTTGCTGCAAAATTATTTCAGAGGTTGTTATATTGTGTTATCGCACTGTGATCTTTTGCTTTTTCATGAGTGAATAGTATCACATTTTGCCTGGATGTTTTGAGTGTTTATTGTTCCCATGGGATACCTTGTTTATTTGTCTTGCTTCTGGTCTGTCACAAAATTTTTAGTTTGATGCAGATCGCTTACAAGTTTGCACATGGCGAGTCTTGTAATCTCATTTGCTTCACCAAACTTCATATGCAGCTCTGAGGAACATTCCCATTTCACTGAAGTACCTTCTCAGTGGCACAAYACAGATAAAAGTCGATATAAGTCACTGTAAAAATTGTATTGTGACGCTGGATTTGTTGATTTATTCAACAATAACAAAATACAAAGCAATAGGTGAACGACCTAGGCTGAATTCCCTTGAGTGCCTAACTGATGTATAAGTATTTTATTCCTTTATGATGCTTTTGGAAACAACAAAAATCAATTCTCCCTTAAGTATCTTTGTTCAGCTTCTTAGTGTCTTAAATGTGTATTTAAATGCCCTGATACCGGTCAATTAAGGAAATGTGGTTGTGGATCCTGAAAAAGCAGAGCTTTTTAATGGAAATAGCAAAATCCCAGTATTATTTGTGTCTGATACTCCACAGTAAGAAATGCACTGTCTTTATCTTACCCTATAGTTTTTGATGTTCTGCCAACCCCCTAGAGCTTGAGAATTACCGTGCTGACTAACTTGCTGTATAGACCACAATTTAAAAGGTTTATTTTAGATAGATGTAATAGTCTGTGGCAGTACGCTACAGGCATGGCAGTCTGAGGAATCTTGCCCTGTTGCTGACACTAACTATTCTGTGGGTAAATAGATGACTTGAGACTCTGGGTTGCCCTTCGGAAGAGAGAAACCACCAACCCGTCAGGCTGTGCACTCCCGTGCAGTAGATTTCTCTCTGTAAAGGTTCGGTGCTGCTGTCCATTCCTTTCCTTAAGCCCGTTTGGTGCCTGTGCGATTACCAGAACTCTGGCTTCATAAAGATGTGTCAGCTCTTGAAATCTTGACATGTCAGCTGTAGTGCACACAGGAATGATACTCTTTTTAACTAGAAGGTTGCTTTCTGCCCAGTGTATMTTTTTATTTAAAGTTTTCTGTTTACGTAACAACAGGACACCATTATTCCGATATTATCCAGCAGCAGTAATATTTGTTTGCTATTAATGACTGATTATATAGAATCATAGAATCATTTAGGTTGGAAAAGATCTTTAAGATCATCGAGTCCACATACACACTCTAGAGATTGATTTTATTTTGCTATGCAGTATTATTCATAGTGTAGATCACACCTAGTAATTTTACTGAGAGTTTTTTTGGGGAAAAAAAGAAAACAGTAACAATATAACAATAGTGTGCATAAAGTTTTACCAAGCTGTTCCGAGAGCCTCTTTTCCTCACAATTTGACTTGTTTTGTCAGTGTACGTTAGAGATGACCACTTGATTGCTGCTCAGTGAAACCATACTACTTTTTTTTGGTGGTGGTTTTTTTTTGGTTTTTTTTTTTGTTTGTTTGTTTGTTTGGTTTTTTTGTTTTTTGGTTTTTTTTAAGGTCAAACCTTATTTGACTCGAAAAGTGTCTTTAAACAGAAATGACTTCTGTACTCAGCCAATTGTGTGAGAACATTCTAAGTTGAAGATTTCAGGACTTTTATTTTCGCTTGAATGGAGATGAAGCGGTTTTGAAAGGTTTCTTTCCTCTACTGGAGTTAGTATTAGCGAGGCAATAGATTATTTAAGTACTTGCGGTGCTGCTGTTTTGATTTTATTTTCTACCTGGCATTACTAGGTATGTTTTCAGCTTAGCACATATGTAATTGAAAACATGAATGTCTTCAAAATAAACAAAACTGTTGTGTCTGATATATGTCTCCGTGCTACACAGCTGTATCTCATTCTTGGCTTGAGTAATATGCTTTGGTGTTAAGCGAACTGTCGTTTAGAATTATGCTTCGGATACGCTGGTTTCCAGTGAGATATGTGAAGACTAGGTACTACATGAGAGAATATACTACAGTTTATTACGTTTATGATGATTTTATGAATCGTGGTGTAGCACTGCTATATTTCTCATACCTGATGAGTGACATTTTAATATGGACGCGAGTACCAAAATATTGCACCGTTGCATTGCAAAGTACGTTCTCCTTTAGCATCATTTACACTGAGTAGGTGAAATAAACATGACCGGAAGTAGTTTCTGTTCTAATCCAGATTCTGATTGCTCACAGTGTTGAAATATTTGAAGATGCCTTTGCATCAATGCATAAATCTAGTCATTTTCTTTTCACYGTCACACATTTCCTCTGTAGCTGTCTGTTGATGCGAGAACCCCAATATTTTAAACGAGTTAATTCTCACAGAAGTCACTCCTGCTATTTGTGATTTGTTTCAAAGAACACATGCTTTGTGGAGCTCATTTGCTTGTTCTTTTGAGACGGTACTTGTAGATTCAAAGAATATTTTTTTTGAAACTATTTTTACAACAAAGATTTTAGTGAAACCTATCGACGCTCCAGTAAGCTGCATTGAAGGGCATACCGTGAAGGGGGTTAAGATTGCTTGTGCTTTATGAAGTCGGGAGCTCATCATCTGCCAGAGCTGCTGTTATCGGATTGCAGAAACCCTCGGTTTGAGGGATACTGACAACAGAAACATGCATGTGCAGAAAGAGTAACTGTTTTCAAAAGAGCCTCGCTCTCCTTTATAGAAGCCAGTCACAGCAGGCAGCTGGAAGAGCTAACAATTAAGTGAGTCTTACCTTCTTTCATGTCACAACTTATATAGGGAAGAATTTCCACAAATCAGATCATATAGTTGTGACTTTGTCTTCTTCCAGATCACTTCTTAAGCCTCATTGTTAGTGTGATGTCTGCCAGGGACTGTGCAGTGGTACGASTGCTATGTGGCTGTGGTAGATCCCCAAAGCCACTCATCTCAAAGAACTACGAAACATACGCACGTGGTTTTTCCAGAATTTCGTCAGGGAATATTGCAATAAATTATGTTCTCTCTGTTCTAAAATTTTCCAACATGGAGCAAAAATTTTTTTTTTTTTTTTTTTTTTTTCCCCTCTTGTCAGGACGTGATTAAATGGGATGTTTTAACCCACACTTGGGAAGGAGGCTAACATCTCCCAAGCCAAAGACTGAATTTCATTTTGTGGAAAATTTTTTAATATTCTGATTTACTTATTTTTTAGTAATTTCTTATCTACAGTCACTCTTGTAATTCTTATGTGCTTTAGGATGCGTAGCTGGGACATTTTTTGTGCGTAACCACCAAATGTATGCAAGAATATATATGGTATGCACATGTCAAGTCTGCTAAGAGCAGGCAAAGCTATTTGTTGTTATTCTGGGAAGCGTGATGTTATGAGCAAGTAGAAGTGTGTGCTACAACAACAAAAATAAACACCATAGTTTTGCTCGTTCCCCACACAGCATTTAATGTGTATGAAGCAGTTTAGTCATGATATCAGGGAACCGATACATCTGTTAAGAGAAATGCATTCTATGCAGCATAAAATTAAATGTTGCATTGCCAAGCAATATAGCGAGTATTCCTGTAGTCAATTTTTGCAAACTAAACATTGTAATGTGATATTGTAAGAAGGTGGTACTGGAAATCTGTTTTGAAAACATATTCCATTAGGAACATACACTGTACTTGATGGAAGGATTATAGCTGCCATTTATGGTGCTTTATTTTTTTCTACATTAAGTAGAAAAAGTACCGTTAGCAGACTAAAGCATGAGAAGGATATTTCACATTTATGTTGAACCTTATCATTTTAAATGAATCCGAAGTACTAAAAAAAAAAATCTATATGGCATATGCTCTGTGGCGCTACTGAAGCACTCTTATTGGGTTGTGAGGCAAAAAAACACTATCTGGAATGTTTTGCGTGCATCAGGGAAGAAAATTTTGCCCAGACACACCAAGCTTTAAGTACTGCACTTTTGAAAAGTTCCAGCACCTTTAAGGCACGCTCAAGCCAGTTGTGCAGATTTTTCATTACTTTGATTTCTTGAAGCACACAACGTTGTGATGGGGCCCATATGGCAAAATACAGAGCACACGGACGCAGAATCATTGAAGTTAGATTTGTGACCACAGTGGCGTTGCTCTGTAAGAAGCAACCGAGGATCTATATTTCACCTTCCTTTCCCTTTACCATTTCCCTACCTGTTACTACCCAGCGAGTTCTCTGTAGAAAAATAGCAGAGAGAACAGGTGGCAACGTTGTGCATACTTTCTAGATATTAGCTAAAATGTTTGTGTGATTATGTGTATACGTAAGGCCACAAGTCATCAGTATGGTCTTACAAATTGTGACAGAGATGTACTCCTTAGAGTCTTGTAGCTTAAGAATTTAGGGGGTAAATTCTTAGTCACTGTGTAAATTGATATAGATTTACTAATTGACACTAGCAGAGAGTGTGGCCCCTTGGGTTTCTAAAATGCTCTTGGCTCAGCCAAAGATTATACACACAAAGATTATATTTGCTTTTCTGCTCTTGCTTGTTAAACGCATACTTTATTAAATTATATTTCTGTAGTCAACTCTGTTCTGAAAAAGTGCCTGGCAGGTTCAGGTTCTTAATGCGTTCTTTCCTCGCTGGGGGGGGTTGTAAAGCTTAATTGTTTATAATGTGTAAAAGCTTGAGATGAAAGGATTTATGTAAAAGCAACATATTATGATGATTATAAGGCTGATGGTGATGCATATCACACCTGCTGTCACACCAGCTTGAGCGAAAGCAATCTCTGCCTTTAGAGTGAAATTTCCGTGTAATGGTGAGAACAATATCACTTTTCAGTGTTTCTTTTTCCCCTATTGAAAAATCTGGTGGCTCTCTCAGATAAGTCAAAATATTTAAGTTTTTCCTCTTTTCTTCTGGATGAGCCTTACGCTTTAGGATAACGCTTATTTGGCGAGATTATTGTAGGTAAATCCAGATGTTGAGATGAACGTGTCTTTTTGCCACTGGGAAAATCAAAATAATTGCTAAAAATCTAGGGTTTTTTTGAGAAAACTCTGCTTTTGTGGTAATACTTTAGCTACTGAAAAACCTTCTGATTTAAAATGCAGATAAGCACTGAGATTAATTGTGTCCTATTAATGGTTATTTGCATCCTCTTTTTAATCCAACAAATGCAAAGGTCAGAAGTGTAGAAGAGTGCAAAAGTTATCCAGACCTAAGAGAATCCATTATTTAGTGTGGTATGTTTTAGCAGTGTGTTTGAATCTCTCTTCCCCCACCTCTCCAACCCCCCCTTCATTGTTTTCTTTGTTATTCTTTCTTTTCCTTATATAAACTTGATTTGAATGAGACAGAATGCCCTGTGGCATTGCTGATGGGATACAGGGCTTTTCTTCTCTTGATTGCCTTCTTGGCAGTGTCTTTAGTGAATTCAAACCTTTATCTGTTAGAGACTGCAAGGTAAACTAGATTCTGTAAATTGAGATTAACTCTTAATTCTGTTTCTTAATGGGGAAACGTCTGTATCTAACATGGCATCTTTCTTGATAAAAGAGTAAAGGCTGCATGGGTATTGTGGATGAATTCCGAAGGCTTCACGTACTGAAGTCCTTCCTGTTGTGTAGCCAGAGGACTCTGATCTCTGGAACTGACAATTCCCATCCTTCTGGTGTTGGTCAATAGAAYGCAATTGTGCTTTGAAAAAGGCATTTTATTTTGGGTGGAGTGTCTTGGCAGAATGAGTGAGATTTAAAAGACGATGCAGAAGCCCATTAGAAAATGTTTTCAGAGATACCACTGTAGCTGGTTACKTGCAGCATACCAGAAGTATAATACTAAGACAATGAGAGAGAACACCTAAATTTTAGTGTGCTTGTTTAAAGATACACTGCTTAAGGTCTCTTAATGTCTTTGTAAATTATTTGTCTTTACACATCCTTAATCCAGACCAGAAAAACCCATTGCCATAGTATTTCCTGTTTTCTTCTTCTCCCTCCTAGTAATGTCACCTTCAGAGAGCTAAATGCTATCAATAATTCCTTGATTTACTATTGCATATTTTGTGCAGCTATCAAAACAAGTACGTTTTCAGTTCCAATTGTTATGCTTACAATAAGAGAATAGCAACTTTCAAAATAACACTACTGAATGTAACACTCTAGAGGCTATGGTTGCACCCAAGCAAAATGCTCRCTTCCAGCCACAACTAAAAATGCTTTCTAAAGTTCCTTTACAATTTCAAAAGTGTTCCTYGTACAGAGAATTACCATAAAATGGTGTTTTATTGACATGTTAGACAATTATTATTGTTACAGCTTATTCGACATTCCGGTGTTTTTAATAACACATGATTATTTGAGGATGCTAGGTAGCTTTTCATTAAGCAATATAGAGTAAATCTTTCACACTGAGACAGAATGTTTCTTACAGGTAAATAGACTTGGGTTTTATTGGTGAAGGCCCCTATCAGTGCTACAGGGTAAAGCAAGAGGAGTGAATTTAAAGACTGTATACCTGTTACATTAGGGTAGAATCCAGCTAGTCTTGTGCTGAAGGTGTCTGGAGTGCATTTGTATGGACTGGAAGGCTAAGATCAGGGAACTGTAAAACACACGCAGCTAGAAAACTATTTTTGTCTTGTCTGAATATTCCGTACTGTACTAAGGTCAAACAGACCTAAGATTGCATCCACTGTTTATTGAATTCAGTTTTTTTTTCAATGAGTTCAATGGGATTTGAATCAAGGTCTTTCTAAAGTTGTGATAATAGATCAGGCAAGGGAAAATGCTTCTATTGTGCTTCTGGAACATGCTTCTTTATCCTTAAATTAAGATCGATTAAGCATAACTGATTTCTAAAGAAACTGTGAGCCACAGTATCACAGCCAAAGCGGAAGCAGGTCAGACGTTTCACATTCTGTCTTTCTTGCTTTGTAATGATTGCAGTTTTTAGTAAAGTGTTCTGTCTGATTTGTTTTGATAACTCTGCTGAACTTTAAAATATTTAAAATTATAATTTGTGTTACGTTTGTAAATATAAATTATTCTGTACCCATTTGTTTAAAAAAAAAAAAAAAAATGGGAATATAATAAGCACATTGATGTGGTGCAAAGAAAACCTCCAATAATACGATATGTCATGTCATTTCTCAAAGTAAGTTTCAGTTTGGTTTTACAGTTTTAACTGTTGACTTGAATTTTGAAAGATGATGTTCAGTTGGTTTGTGGAAGAAGTATTCTGCCCTATTTTGTCATGCTGAGTACTAGGTTACTAGGCAGACAGCTGCAGTTGACTTAAAATGGTGCACTAAAAATATTGAAGAGTCTAGCCTTGAGGAAGCAGGGCTGTAAAATGGCAACAAGAATATTTATTTAGCACAGAATCATCTGGGGATGTGAGAGACGCTTTCAAAAGTTTAATATATCACAGGACAAAATTTTATTATATTACTTTTGTCTCTTACTGCTTCTATTGATCGTTTTCATATACATTTTAGAAAATTGTCACATATCTGTTCTCAGAGCCATAAAATAGGCTTGACATCAATAAGCGTTTCATATATGTCTTTTTACCAATAAAGTAGAATGGACAGATTCTGTCCATTCAGTATGCCTTCTGAATTCATTTAATAAAATACAGCTTGTTTGTTCATTAGAAAAAATTTTAGGTGAAAATGTATTAATCAAGGTGGATAACTTTGAAACATTGAAAAACAAGTTCCGTTATTGGGGTAATACAAAGGAAATTATTAGTATTTATCACTGTGATTCATTGTACTAATTTTAAGGACACGATGTTTCATTTTTCAAAAAATCCAGCATCTCCAGTCAAACAGCACTTGAGCCCACCCTGAAAGCACCCAGATGAACGGCCTGCTTCTTSAGTACAAATGGCCACAGCTCGACTGCACATCAGTCAAGCAAAACACAAAGCACCAAGAGAATTTAACATCATATAACAGCAAAGAGAAAGGGCCCACTGCTAAGAGTTCAGTGCCTTCTGAGAGATATGCTCAGCCTTCCAAATTCACCTTAATCTTAATTTTGCAAGGGCTGTGTGACAGAGCACTGAGTACTTGAAAAGATTCACTGCTACATCAGCTAAAATAGCCCAGTGACACGCTCTACAATATTAGTTCACCACTTTGAGAAATACTATATAGTATGCAAATATATACACACACATACAGACTCACACAGTATGTATGTATACCTGTATCCGGTATCTTTGACGTCGTTTCTTCCTGATATATTCATTATTCTTTACAATCCTTCCAGGTACTTGTTTGTTTTGCCCTTTTTCCTTCTTTACTTTCGCTGTGCATTGCCTCCCAAATTTGAAAGAATTCCTTCATGCTTTCCTGAGTGCTTTGAAAAAACCCCATCTCCAAACCTTAATTCCGAGTTCATTGATCTTTGTTCAGACTTAGCTCTAAGTAGTAGTTTTGTACTATCGGGATTTGGAATTTTGACTACGCTAGGCAGCCATTATGCTAATTACATTTGTAAAGCACCTCTTATATGCGAAATCTCTAGAAATACAAATCGGGAATAATAACTTTACAATCAGCTGTTAGGAGACCTGAGATTTATAGGCTCTTCCTGAACTGAACTAACCCTCATACATACCGCACATAAAATCTGAAGCATAAATTAGGTTGGAAGCCACTCAAAAAGGTGATGAACTGCCCAGCTAAGGATTTGTCTTCCAGTCTCAGATGTGTTTGCATCCTGATTGCCAGACTGACCCGCACTCCCCTTCCTGCTCCAACATGTGGGATGAAAATTTTCCAGGACAGTTCTTTTGCCCAAAGCTCATTCCTGCCAGATTTGTCCTTCTCTGACTCCAGCCAGCTGTAAAAGGACTCCAGTGGCGTTTGGCAGGCTTTGTGTTAAATAAGTCGTACCTTGTATCCAATGGATGTAGTTTATTGAACCAAGGAGAGTTTTGTACTTTTATAGATGATAGCGTCACACTTGAGTACGGAGAAAAAGAGCAGAACCTCTGCTGCTCCCTCATTTTGTTTGTGTGCTTTCTCCTTGCTTTCTCAGCTGTCCTCGAAACCTGCCTCAGTAACTGGTATCATCTGATTATTCTGGTATTTGGCTTGCATAGTTGGATTGTTATCAACTGTGACCTTGTGCATACTTGGCTGAGTAAATTCAATCAGCTAATGAAATTGTGGTCTTTCCGTCAATTGATTATCAAATTGCTTGTATAGTTCCGCTAGCGCATCTCTTTTCCAAAGCTGCACATTTTTGTTTACCCAGGCAGCCTGTGCCTGACCCCTTCCTTGCCTTTCCTGAATGTCCCTTTTTTCACTTGACAATGCATATAGTCTTTGAGTCTGGCCAAATACCAGTGAACTTCATGGTCATTTTACTGACCGCCCTGTTGAAAATAAATCAGTAAAAAAGCATTTCAAAAGTACAAGAGAAGCTAGTGTGACTTTCTCTCATATGCTGCCTGGTGTAGCGGTCCCAGACACCTGCTGATTTACAAGGTGAACAAAGATGATGTCACGAGAGGACGGTGCTTGCCGAGGCAGTGACCAGGAGGAGCTGTGGTTTGTATTTCGGGTAGGGAACACGGCACAGAGCAAAGCGCCTGCAGTGGGCACCTGTAAAGGATGGATTTGCCCACCTTCTTTTTTTTTTTTTTTTTTTTTTTTTTTTTTTTTTTCGTTTTTTTTTTTGGACTTTTTTTTTTTTTTTTTTTTTTTCTTCTTCTTTCCCTCTCTTCTTCTCCCCCTAGCTCCCTGTGCCAATACATAATCTTTGAGCAAGTAAAGGTGTCAGGTTGAAGTCCCTTTGAATTCCAGTCTTCTAGAAAACTCCTGTAGGTTTAAATGTAGGGCAGCATTGGCAGTATACCTGCTGCTGTGTTTGATCATGAAGTACAATTTACACTCTTTGCCGTAGGTATTTAACACCCACTGAAGCTGATGCGTGCATATGAGGCCAGCTACCAGCTAGTTTGGGATGAATGTGAGCACCCAGTGCTTTGGGCCAAAATGCCGAAAAGCTGCAGGTTACTACATCGCTACTACACAATAGGAGCCGCTATCTTGTATGCTGTCTGAAGGACAGGGTCTCACCTTGAGCTGCATTGCAATTGCCACTGCAAACCAGGGTAATGGCTACTCTGCACTGCAGTTGTCTTGACAAGCTGTGGAGTACCTTGCTTATGGAAACAAGCCTAGTGATAGGAAACAAGCTTTATCTGTGATAAACCCAACGTAATACAGGAGTAGGTGTGGTTTTGGCCCATGTAAACACATACAGTATACCCTGTTGAACAAAACTGTGTTTACTTTCTTTAATTAAGAGCTTCTCTTCCCGGTGATGTGGGGGGCAGGAGTTTGCATTTTTGGTATTGCTATATTCTTTCCTTTTATGCAAGCTATGGCACATTTTTATCTTTTTCTGCAGCGGTGTTCCTTTTGGTACTAATGGAACTATTTTTTTGAACTCTGTTGTTTTTTTGGTTTTTTTTTGGTTTTTTTTTTTCCTTGACTAAAGAAGAAACAGGGAAAATCACGAGGGAGAGAAAAGCAGTGGAAGAAGCCAAAAGTACCCACTGCTAAGGCACTCACTTTTAAACCTCTTCCATCTCTTTGTGCTGTCAAGTTGAAGAGGTCAGCTGCTTAGTAAACAAATGGTACAGATGTTCTTAAAACATTGGTGTTTGTTACTTATTGGTGGTGTTGAGATGAATAAGAAACAGGGATTATCCACTTGATGGAATTCTAATCGGTTGCTTCTGAGTTCAAATTCTCAGAATTTGAGAATTTGCTCATTCTCAAATGGGAGAAGATGAACCCTAAATAAATGAGGTGCTTCTATTTTTATTGAGTTTCCTTTTCTGAAAACTAATGGACAGATAGGGTAAAGGAAAAAGAAGGGAGTAGAGTATATTATACCTATGGTTCCATTACAGTTGGTCATTTTATATGCCTATGGTAACATTGTTGTGGGTGATCTATTTAGCTGTAAAAGTGGGGATTGTGCTGTACCAGGGCAGCATCAAGAAATTGGCCTATTAAAAGGTGCATTTAATAAATGTATCTCAGTATATGAAATTTAATAAACTACGAATGCAACAGTAATATTAATATTGTGATGTTTTATTATAGCTTTATAGAAAATTTAATTTTTGTGTATATCAAGCAATAATATTTAATATATATCTGATTTATTTGGGAAGGTGATTTTTGTATCTCTTCATAGTCAAGTAACGTTCCTTTAAATTTGTAGGATAATTACTTGTTTTTCTTTTATTTGTGTTTTTCTTCTAATAAAAATACTTTTTATGTATTTGTAAATAGAAATATTTTTATTTTATAATTACTGTACTACACTTGGAAGTAAGAGGTATTTGCTCAACATGAGGGTTCCACGCTGCAGTACCTGCTTTCCTATAGTAGCACAGGGAAGTATTGTACTGTGCTACCATACAAAAAATTAGAATAATCAAGGCAATTCCTTCAGCTCTGTAGGAAAGGAGGCTGGAACCCGAACTGTCCGGTTTTCCCTGAGTCTTGTAAGCAGAGGGGCTAAAAAGAGACTAGAATTTTCAGTAACAGACAGTACAAAATATTTGAAGCTATTGTTGGCATGCCTCCCTTGCACTGGCTCTCTTGTGCATTGCAGCCTAGATCTAGGGAAGAACAAAAGGAATTTACAAAAATGACAGACAGATTCCACACCTTCCACTCAAAGAGGCTCTAGCTCTGCTAACTTCTTCTTTTCCTTCCTGGGGATGTCCATAATAGCCTCATTGGGAGAGGAGAGAACTCTAACTGGACAGGGGAAAAGAAACTGTACCTCATAAATATGTAGGCAGTGGGTATGCAGCTTGTGCATGTCCAGGGAGCATGGTACCGATTTTGTGGGTACTTTCATGCTGCTCTTTGTGGAGCTCCGTGGTGAGACTCCCCTGTCCCCCCAACATTATCACGAACRTGACGCATCCAGCAGATTTATAATTTTGTCTGTTTCCGTTCTCTACAGATCCATCATCGAGGAGGACATGCATCAAAAATAAAACTCCTCCTCTGCAGAGGAATTATGTCTATTTAGGAAAGGTCTTTATATGATAAAGGCTTTTATTTCAGGGGAAGAAATCTGTTAGCATTACAGAGATCTGTTCACTTTGGCAGAAGCCTCCTGAAATCAATAGATTCCGTTTCTTTTACATACGGAATACTGAATAAGACTCTTATTGGAGGTTTACCCTCGTAGACTTTACCCTAATGGCATCTTCACTTAATTTTGCCGATAAACCCTTTACTGCAAATTCAGTAACTATCCTCCTTTTTAACAAGGTTGCCAGCCTGCAAATAATTTCAGAGACGGGATCTATTTATGGGAATACGTTAGCAAAATACAATCCAGCCATGATTTAGCTTTCCTGTGTTAACTTTCTTTGAGTAGGAGAGAGTCTGCAATCAAAGTTTATAACTGCTAGTTTTGTGGTACTGCTGGGTCCCCATCCCCACTCCCGCAAATAGAGTCTTGATTTTGAAGGGTCTAAACCACAGGGGCTGTGGGACCTAGACTTCCACTAAGACGTATAACAAAGCATAAGCACCAAAGCAGGTAGTTTCATGAGAGAGCATGGGCACTCCAGTTGATTTACTATTCAGTCACTGAGCTGCTCCCTGTTGGGTCCTCTTGTCCATAAGGCGTAGGTACAGAAGTGATGTAAAGATTTTCCTTAATTAATCTCTTCTGCTAAGGGTGTAAAGGAAAAATCTCATTGTTGGAAATGAATGAATTTTGATAAAATGTTCTAAAAGGCTTCAGCCAGAGGCAGAACTGTTAGAGAATAATAGTCCAAATAAGTGAAGTTTGGTAAAATTGCTAGCAATTGAAACTGAGTTCCTATTATTAGAGGTATTGAACATGCTTAAAATTCAGAGTAGTGCTGTCAGTACTGCATATAATACTGTGAGCTCTTTTTCTAGTCTAAAGTAGCCTTTAGACAAACATTTTGATTTTGTAACTACATTCTGAGATTTGTGGTTTTGATGTTCCCATTTCCTGCAAGCCTACCATGCAGGAATTAGAGGGTTTGTAGAAGAACCATCTGGGGAACAGCAGGATAATTCTGGCACTCTTCCTTGGCGTTTTCTTTTCTTGCGTAAAAATATAAGAATGAACCACCTTCCCCAAATCTACCAAAGCCTGAGCAACAAAGACAAGCACAGTTAGTCTGTATTGCAGAGGACTTTTCAGCTGCTGCAAAAATTGAAAAGGAGAGTTGAATTTCTTTCTGCAGCCGTAGCCCAGCTTCTTCCCCAACACCATCCTCCCTCCGACGTTCATACACCGAGTTAGTGCCTGGGTGACTCGTCGTGCGCTGGGCAGTACAGAGTCCCTTCTTACAGGAACCTGTAGTACAGCAATTCCTCAGGCTGTCCCTGTACAGATACTGGTTTTTTTAAGTTGCTAAGATTTGACACCTAAAGGATAGGGGAATTTCAAAATGCTCGACAAGCAAGTGCCTAGCGCATTTGGATACGCATACAGGAGGCGTGTTTTGATATGGATATGTAGGAGGGAATAGAAAGAGAGAGAGAGTTTTGACCCATGGCAGGCATCCCAGTCTTTCTCTCCCAGATGTGAATCGCATGCTTGGCTGTGCCTGTAGATGTCAAGACCTGGCTGCTGCACTGACGTAACACAGTTTTTGCACTAATGGGAAAATCTTTTACATGACCAGCCCTGTCTCATAAGCCTTTCTCTGTTAGTAATCTTAAAGGAGAGCAGAAGAAGACACCACCTTACTCAGCAGACCTAGGAATAGGATTTATTGTAAGCAGCACACATTTCACATTAGTAAGTTGGTAGTATYGGTTACGGTGGCAAAGAAAGTGTGCGAGAGCTCTAACTGAAGCCCTTTTACCTACTTATCCCTATCAGCGCTAACAACTTTCAGTGGACATGCATGATTGTTATAGACAATAAACATTTTCTTTTTTTATGCCCTTTATGACTTCTTTTGTTTTAAGAGCCCCGTGCAGTTCTTTCCCAATGCAGCGTGGCATATATTGTGGATGAACTATTTGCTTTTTTTGCCCATGTTTTCCTTTTTTTGCCCTTTATATCTGCTCTGCCACAAATTCTAGTTCTTTTGATGTCATGCAGAAGTGTATTACTACTTCACGAAAGTCTCTGCTTACTCTCAATTTCAAACCAGAAAAAATGTAGATGAAGAATTTAACTTGCACCTTCTCTGAGAATGCTGAGACTAGAAACGAGCAAATATTCTTTCAAGAGCTACGGAGGGAATCTTTTGAGTCTCATCATGTTTTTTATATATTTTCCAGCTGTATTTCGTACTAGTACTTTCAGCTTTTTTTTTTTTYCCCTACAAATATTTATATGCAAAAAATCACAAAATTCTACTCTTAAACTATATTCCTCTTTTTCCCATACAGTAGAAATGGATTGGTTTCAAAATAGATATATTTCAGAAGATTCCCATATGGAGTGTGTGCATTGATGAGCAGGAAGTCTTACTGGGCAAGAACCATGCTTTCTCCACACCACTGCCTTGCACCAGTCACAGGAGCGCTTATGATGTTCTACTACCATCTTCTCTAAATGACTTTAGCGTTCTTCTCCSCATGTTATCCTCCATAAAACAGTATGGCATGCTACGAATTATATATTTAGAGTAAGGCAGATCCGTCTATCAATTCAGTCAAGAGATATGATGATGTGCTTTTTTGCCTCTAAGTGGTTAACAATTGCAAAAGATTCTTTTTAATGCTTAGTACTTTATTCACTTTATTTTTCTTTTTAACGCATTGGAAAATAAATCTTAAACATTTCTTCTGTTATCTAGCACTTTAAGCCTTTCATAGCATTTGTAACATCTCTTTGCCAACACTCCATCTGTGATTTTAGCTTGCAGGAAACACTTTGCAATTCTGTTATTAGCTTAGATGCGGAGAGCTGCTGTTTAAATATTAATTGTAACTTGCCTCATAAGTGCAGTCAAACCCACTGAGTAACTTGTGAAGTTCAATAAATATCTAGGAGAGGGTGGGGAGTGTGTTACGGGTTAGGCCCTGCTCTTAGTCTTAGCGGAGGTCTTACTCGAGTTAACAGTGCAAAATAGATCGTGTCCTGATGCCTGCTGTTTCCTTTCCTCCTCTCACCTCAGTTCCCCTCCTTGTACACACACACACACACCAAACAGAAAGAAAAAAGAATAATGTTGAACTGCCAGCAYGCTTCTTGCACGGTTAGTGGACTTCCCGCTAAACCTGCTGTGAGAGGACCACCACACAGTGCTCGCAAGAAAAGATGCGAGATCATCATTTGTTTCAAATCCTAGTTATTGGACAAATGCACTTCTAAAGCACTTGTGTATTGCTCTGTCAAGAATCTCACCTCAGTAAGAGGCATTATCTTGTGGCTGAGCCCTTCTCCTCTCTTTTCAGTCATGAGCCTCACCCTATTTCATTTCTTGATTCCACAAAATGTACTTTACACTTAAAAATAAAAAAAATAGGAAAATATTATGTGGTTACAGACATTTCAGTAAAGTGTATTTGATAGAAGTGAGAAACAAAGCAGTTAACACCAATCTGACCAGCCTGTTTTACAGAGCATTGTAATTGTAATACTTACATTGGGTATAATTGAAAGAAGATCAGCCCCATTAAAATTGCACGTTGTATTTTTCCTGCTCTTCTTCTTCCAGATGGTTATTAATCTTTTATTGGTGAGGTGATTTGCCTACGGTGGAATGTGAGGTTTTTCCTCATGTCATTTAAGTGTGTAGCTTCTCTTTGTGTTTTTGCAGGTGGACTGAATTTTAGTATGTTGAATTCTGTTAATTGCTTAGAATTTAGAGGTTTTTCTTAGTATCTTGAAAATGTATAATAAATTTTTAAAAAATTAAGTAGTACCCACGTATTCCTTTTGTTTTTCAGCATTCTGTGAAGAGGGGTGCAGGTATGGTGGAACTTGTGTAGCCCCTAACAAATGTGTCTGCCCTTCTGGATTCACAGGAAGTCATTGCGAGAAAGGTAAAGCTTTGCCGAAACACACCTCCTTCTTTGGTAATGAGAAATATTATATGCTGAATTAAGAAATAATTACTTTCCATTCATTCATTCTGCTTGATACTTTCTCTTCATTGAGGATATGACTGTTCCATAGCTGCCTTTTCCTAACTGAAAGCTAGTCTTAAATTAAACATGGAAAGTTTTAGACAATCAGGGATGTATCTGCTTTTGCTYCCAGTGGACACTTTTAGTTAATTAGAGGGGACGGCAAATGAAAAATATTTACTCCACCTATCTTCCGTGCTGTAAACTCGAGGTCACCTTCTGCTTTTTCTGAATCTGTTGCGCAAATTAGACCAGAATTTGGATGCTTGCTTTTCACTTAAACTTACTGAATTCTTAAGGTTTGATTTGTTTCTAAGTCACTGAGGCCACTAATTTTCATAGAATCACAGCCTATTAAAATATATCTCACGAGTGATGATTTGATTCTGCCTTTTCCCAGATTCTTTCCATTTCAAGATTTGCTTCTGGTAGCCTCATAGGCCTACCTTTCTGTTTGTTTTACAAAGATCTGGTTCCTTGTCTGCCTTAAATGAGAAGGAGCGGATCTTACAGAATTCCATGGAGGACTCTTATTAGATTCTTTATACAGCGGGTTTGGGATTTTATTTTGGTCTGTATTTACTGAGGTTGTATTTTGCTCAAATAACCTAATGATAGAGGTATTTTTGCGTTGTGTGCTCGTTAATAAACCTTTTGCACTTGCTTTTACTGGTGGAAATAAAGTGGTTTGTTAACGCAGGTTGCATGATGCTAATATGGATAAGATTATAATGGATGAGTTCTTATAAGGAAGAAAAAGAAAAGAAAAGCAAGAAATAACTGTTAAGTTAAATCACTGGAACCACTTGTTACCCAGAGATTGTTCCATAATTCATGTGTAGCAGTGTCTGTTGAATACATGGCTGTTCTACTATAATTCAAAGTAATTTAAACCCAGTTGCCAACAAATCTGCTTTGAGTAGCTTCTGAAAACTGCTAAAGCTTTTTATGGATGTACTCAAATCACTGCATACTGAAATCCCATAGTTTCTAGKTGTCAGCATTGTTTCTAATTATTTGGGAATGAACTAGGATGTTAATATTTTCATATCGCCTTCAATTAGAGTACTGCTCGCTCCACCCCCACCCCCACCCCCCCACCCCGTAGTCTTTGGGTTATTTGTTTTAAACAGAAATAAGCTCCCAAGCCTCCTGACATTCAGCGATAAGTACTGGCAATACGCATGGGGGAGTAATACAAGAAGTACCTGCCCTAGAACCCCACCTACCATAGCTCCSCAGCCTCCAATCCTGCGAGTTATCCTCTTCCACGTATAGTTTGCTCATTCCTTTCTAAAACATCTATTATTCAGAGGGAACAGTACGTTCAGAGGAATGTAGGATACAAGAAATGGGTTCTATGTATGTGAAAATACGGCACTGCAGAACCAGTACCTGCATTGCCCAAAGGTGCCCTGCCTACCCAGGGAGCCAGTGGCTTTAGGCCAGCTTTCAGCTCGACTGCCTATGTTTCTTTCACCCATGAATCTTAGACTATCTTTTTTCTTATAGCTGTAAAGGGACTTTCATAACTAGGACACAGAGGCTTTAAACTGTTGAAGTGATGGTTTAAAATTGATAAATGGATGACATAACCATTGTTGACTTCTATGTTTTTCATGTCTTTTGTATTGTTTTGATCGAAAATATGAGTTAGCACACCAAGTAAAGGAAACATGGCAGGCATGGTACTCATTATATCAAGAAATTTAGAGGTAGATGTCAGAAGGAGCTAGCTTCTGTGTATAAAATCTATATGACTTGAAGCAGAAGGAATTTTATTTTTTTCTTTGAAGATGTATAGGATTTACCAGTATGCTACTAGTCAAGCTAATGATGGTAACTTTGAGCAAATCTGATGTGCAAACTGATTTGAGAATGAATAGGGCTTTGCATGTGAGAAGTTGTCACGTTTTAGTTGTATTAGAGGGTTTGAAAACTTCAGCAGATATACCTTATGTCATATGCATATTTCAGGGGCTAAGTGCCCATCGGATCTCTGCGAGAACAGCTTCAGCCATCTGAAGGTGCATGTCCTGGAAAAATTAAATGTTCAGAGTAGAAAGGTGATGAACCACCTTTGAAGCAGGCTTTCCTTTGCTTACCGGCATACTCCTCAAAGATGTAGTGCTGTCAGGAAGAGGAGGCAGTTCAGTAAAGACTTCCCTCGTAGTCTTACTGCAGTTTGCTGCAGTGTTTTTAGAGGACATCTAAAGTATTCAAAAACCATGTTTATTTGTTGTTCCGCGCGCGCCCCCCCCCCCCCGTCTGTAATGTTAGAAATAAGCACTTAGTTAATATTTAACATGTAGTAGCACTCCCTCAACCATTATGACGTAGACCGAAGATGGTGAAATGGTGGGACATCACTTTAAATCAAAGCTTAAATGTTCCTGGTAAAATCTTGTCTGATGGAAGCTCATGGTGAACTGAAGCATATCAGAAGTAAAATGATGTGTTTTGGTAATGTATTCTGTTCGCCACCGTGCATTTAAAAATGTCCTTGAAACCGACAACGCAGCGATTCCTTATACATTATTTGTGAGCTGAAAGGACTCGTCACCAGCTAAAAACAGTATGACCCAAATTGGCTTCAACATCATGTAAAGGGTAAAATGAACCAGTGCATAGAAATGTTGTTGAAAAGCAGGTGCGTTTACTTCTGAATATGAATCATATGTTACTCATCGTTTCTGACTGCCTGGATGAAATGGTGATATTAGGTTAATTAAAAATTCAGAGATATTTGAGAAGGGTAGGATTTATGTTGGTAATTTACTCAGGTGAAATTAAAATACACATTTAAGGCTTATGTACAAATACATAATTCAACATGCTGCGAAGAAGAATTACTTCTTGCCAGTTGCTTCCCCTGAAATGAGGAATCATCGTAACGGTTGTGGGGCTGCCTTTTCTTTTTGAAGGTGAACTGCAAATTGATATCCAGAGATACTGTCAAGTAATTAATTCCTCCTTCCATCCATTCTTTATAATGCCGTTTCTTTAAGCATGTGCTTGACGCGTCTTACAGAATTTTTGTCATTTTCTATTTAGAATCTGGTTCAATTTTTTGTTTGTTTGTTTTGTGTTTAGCTGGCCAGGGCTGAAATCAATTATCTCTGTGATCATTACCATTTGTGATCATATTTAACACAGTTGTGATGTCTGTACTAGAACGTTTTTATGGTAGAATTTTTGCTGACATTGCTGTACGTTCCAGCAAGGAAAGGTTCCAGCATGTACGTGCCTGACAGCTGAGCTGGAGATATGTATCCTTAACTGTATGTAACACACTTGGCTTAAGCCCAGGTACATCCTTGGCAAGTATCCCTGTTAAAGGCTTCTGAGAGACATTTTGGTGTGCAGAGAGGAATGCAAACACGGTTATTGGCAGCATGGACTCAAATGCCCTAATTTTCCACCCAGTGATGTTTTCTCCATCTCCTGTTTTTGCAACATTTWAAAAAAAAAAAAAAAACAAACCATCATTCCTTGAGCTGCTTTTCTCTCTCTGTGGACGAGCCACAGGTCAGTGGAGTTTTAATACTGGTTTTGTAGACAGGGTTCGCCATTATTCTGTATTTGTGGAATGTTAGTCACTACTGCTACTGATGAAGTGGTGAAGATGAGATGGGCAGCACAATCTATGATATCAAAGGAAGGAGTAAACAGATGATTGAGTGCCTAGAAATTGCAGGCATGCCTTGAATACCTACCTGCATGTGGTAGTCCTGTGTGTGGGCCTAAGAAATACATACCAACTTCCGTACAGCTCTGGGATGGTGATCAGTGGTGGCAGAAATTTCAGCTAAGGGAGTTAGTTACAGTATCTGTCTGTACAAATTATAACTTTGGGCAATGAGCAGGAAACAGCAGAAGGGTTTGAAGCAGCGAGTTCCCAGCTAGGGGTAAGTCAGGTAAAGGGCAGTATTTTTCCAAAAGCTGCAGGAGGGYTTTTGGCAGTGGTGGGGCATCGCCTCCAAAAGGGATTCAAAACAATTGCACCACATCTTTGCTCCCCTGGCTCGTGAAAGCTATTGTCTGAGTTGGTATACAATGAATGGGGAATATGATTCTGGTAGCTTAGAAGGACGTTGCGTAGGCTGAAGCTCAGAGGTGTACATATTTTTGTGGTAGCTACATGTGTATTTCTAGTCTTTGTAAAGCACCGGAGAACAGTTTTCTCACAGAATGATAGAATGCTGTCAAAGAATTACCTGCTGATTGTAAACAGTCAGAAGCAAGGGTAAGACCTGGCAGTGAAGCATCTGGATGTGATAATTACTGGGGTTATTTTTTTGTGGTGTTTTGGGCTGTGTGTACAAAAGATTGTCTGATATTGGGGTGAGAGGTCATTTTTCAGTATGTACCACGGCTGAGAAATGTGCTTTGAATCCCAATAATTATATTGCGAGTGGGGGAAAAAAAAAACGAAACAAAAACCAACACTTGCAGTCTTGCATTAGTTACATATGTATTCTTCAGTGCAGGCACAGATTTCACAGGTGTGCCATGAAATATTGCTATGCTTATACTTGAAGTTGGATATGTCACGTATACGTCATGAAAATGAGGAGGCCTTTAGCTGATTTGTTTCATAATAGTTGGCAGTACCTGGAGTTGTTGTCTAAGAAGTTGCGTACTACTTTGTGTACTCGTCTCTTAAATTGCTTCTTCTGGAATATATTGTCTTCTGCAGTCCTTTGGGTAAAACTTCCTGCAGTCTGTATTCCTTTGGACCCTGGAGATAGAAAAAAAAAAAGTGAGAATTGTATTTCTGTGTGCTATTTCTTTGATTCCTGAGCTGGATCAATCTTTAGGTGTGGAGCTATCAAAGACATTTCAGTTGAGGAACCTGGTTTAAAAAAATAAGCAAACAAAAACCAAAGCAAAGCAGAGAAAGATATTTTTTCAGCGAGTACGGTAAGCTAAATGTCAAAACTCCCTACCTTTCTCTATCTAAGATCTTTTGTAAAATATGAAGCAAGGTTTATTTTGGGAAACAAACCAGCTGTGCAGCTGTGGGCATAAGGCTTTGCATGAGATTCTCTCTAAAGCCTCTCATTTCAAGGTGAGGCAAAGCCAGTATAGTGTGAGATAGGAGGTGTGAAGTGAATGATGCTTAGCTTGTTACCGAAAACTGTGGTTGTGGTTGATACGACACTCCTGAGGGTGTGACAGATCCAGAGAAGGCAGATGCTCCAGGTGGCTGAGGTTACCCTGCTCCATTTGCTGCCAAGCTGTTTACAGCATTTGCCCCGGTGGTGCTTATTGCAAAATGGCAAGGGGTGATATCTTAATGTGATAGAAGAAACAAAGCTGTCATTTGTAAAGATATCAGGGAATAGATCAAAGAATATCTACTAGAAAAATCTGATTAAGACCGTCTCTGAGGATCAAGGGGACATCTGTCTGCAAATCAACAAATCACAGTCTCACGCTGCCAAGCCAAAGAGAAGTGAAATCTCCCAGACCAAGAACATCATTCATCCCCCCAGCTGACCGTAGCATGAGAAGACTGGACTCGTTTTTGTAGTGCTTACACTGTCTCATAAACTGTAAAAGTTTAGTTTTAAAAGCCAGGAAAAACACTAAGCAGACACTGGGTTTGGGGTTTGGTTTTTTTTCTTTTTCTTTTTTTTTTTTTCTTTTTCTTTCTTTCTTTTTTTTGCAAGGGATATTTTTGTGTTGCTGTATAGTTTATTTGTTATGTTCAGGTGCCTGGATCTATATATTTTTGTTTGTTTGTAACGAAAGGAATATCTGCCATATTAATCTTTTATGTTAGCTGAGATGATATCTTGATATTCTAATATTCTAATGTTTTATTAGTTGTATGACTTGTGGTCATAAAAAAAAAAAACCCAAACAACTATGTCCCTCACAAAGTCAGAAGACTATGAAAGAGATATTTTAAGTCACAGAAAATTGTTTGGGTTTTTTTTTTTTTCCCCTTTGGTCCCCAAAGCTTGCACTTAGAAATTGGGTAGTATTATGTTGCTTACCCTGTCTGGGATTGTGCTTGCTATTCTAGGTTCCTTCAATTTGAATTTCTCCACTCAAATTCCACTTTATTCACCCTGACCAATGTCTATATCCTAGCTGGACATGTCAGGTATTACTGAAGGATGCAGTTTTATCTATACAAAAGACAGACAAGATTTAGCTAGTTGACATTTAATTTGCATTTAGATTCATGCAAAACAATGTAATCAAGCGGTAATTTTGTTGATCAGACTTTATAGTGCACGTAAGATCCAAACCCAGATTCTAAAATCTTTACTCTCTTGCCTTAAACATTAAGAAAAATACCTTTAGGTAGTGTCTTGGCATGCCATCTTTTTTTGTGTTCCTGTTCTGGATGTTCTTGGATTAGTATCTTGTGAAGACCCATTATAGAACTTATTATAGAGCTTACGAAAATAGCTGCTATGTTTTATTATTCCTTAGTACCTTAGTAGTGAAATGAAAATACAGTGGCTTTGCATCTTCCTTTTGTTATGGAGCAATAGATTTGACTCCTTCACTGTGTCTTTCTTGCTGAAAAGCAGGCAATGAAAAATCTAAAAAGAAAATGACAGTAAGTGCTTTAGAGGGGAAGGAAAAGAGCGAGAAAATTTAGAAGGAGATTGATGGCTCACTTAGACCTCCAGTGATAAAGAAGCAGTTAACAGAAGGAGAAACTCCAAACAAAATTATGCCATCTCCTTTAGATTCAGGTACCCTGCCAAAGCGTTGGATAGTAACTTGTGTTCAATCTCTTAAAAAGCTGTTAACAATTGTCTTGAAATTAGAGATGAGTGGTCCTTGTAGCAGTATGGGATGAACTGACTGAATTTATATTRAAAATTGACTTTTTGATGTGGCGAAGACTAATAAACATAGCTTTCATAGAACCATTTGAAAACAACATGGCTCTTTAGTGCATCAGAATTTAGTGATTGATTCAATCAAGTTCTACATGAGAAACATCCTCTGCCACAGTTGGGTTGAACTTTCAAAAGGCTCTTCGCAGGACAAGGCTGCATAAGCTCTGTGAAGTTTGAGAAAATTCAGGAGTATGAGCACCGTTCAGATGAATGCTTACGTGAGCTACACCAGTTGGAGTGTCTCTGCAAGACAAGTCCTTCCCCCGAGCATGTTCTGTGAGCCCCCGTGTGTCCCCATTCCCATGTCACTAGCTGCGTGCGGCAACCAGCGGAGCCAGCCAGCCATTGTCTGGCTTGCAGTAACTTCCAGAGCAAAGTGAAGGGCGAAGTAAAGTGATAGTCCTTGTGTTKCCCTGGGGCTGGGCTGGCTGCAAGCCCTGCTCCTTAGTGAGCCTCTCAGCAAAGACAACACTCCTGGAGTTGCGCCTTACGCTGCTTGGGCACTGTCACACAGCGGCATACCTTTGTGAAGGAGAACTTGTCTTTTGGTGGTAAAGAGGTGCGTGTCAAAAGGATACGATGCATTTCCTCGGGTTGAATGTAACTATGCAAATAGAAGGATGCTCATATGGTTTGTTTCCATCGTGGGCCTGGAAGATGCAGAGCACAGTGCGGGGGGTGAAGGCAGTATTCGCAGTCAAAAAGGAGGTGCCTGTCTTCCCTAGGTGGGAGAAGAGGACGCTGTAAGGAATATAGGCTATTCTAGCTAAGCAGGTGAAAAACATTAGGGCCTCTCTTTGCCCTCTGCTTAGCACCTGGAAATGGCTGGGGGAGAGGGAGGTTTGTTTGTTCCTGTTTTCTTCGTTTGGTTTGGCTGCTGCTAAACACAGAGTGTTAGGTATGTATTCATCCATAAGTTCTAATTATGTGCTACAGAAGGAACATCATGTTTAGAAAGAGACAGGTAAACTAAGCAGTAGCAAGCTCCTAAGCTCTAAGTATAAAAGCCCCATATTCCCTCTGAACTTCCTGCAGCCCTCAGCCTACATAGCCGAATTTTGTGCAAAAGCCTTGCTCAAACTGAGGCGCTGGAATTCGTTCCCTGCTGGAGGCCATGTTGCTTTGGTCCCTTCTTGAAGCGCTGAGTCCCTGACCTAGCGTTCACCCAGTTTAGCACCAGGAGCATCTCCCACACCTTCTGTGCAGTCGTATCTGCTTCAGTTTCCTCTCGGATTCCGAGGACCCAGGCAATGGGATTTAAACTTGTTTCAAGTGACAGAATCACCGTTGAATATGTTAAAGAAAAGAGAGAACTACAAAGCACTCAAAGTGTGAGCAAATATTTCTATTTGAGCAAATAGATATATTCGTATATTAATGAAATTTCTGTTTTGCAACTAAGAAGTTTCCATATGTGAAGCATTTCTTGTGGTGTGAGCTGTACAGAAAAGACAGTTGCTTTAAAATACCTGCTTCATGAAGAATTAACTACAAACCACGTTTCATTTTACTACGGTTAATTAAAAAACCCCAACAAGTCTGCTTTGAGTGCAGTGCGGTAATGCTAATTTTGTAACTTAGTTTGTCAGGACGTTCTGACCCCCTTTCCTGGTTCTTCCAGGCAGATGCCTACATCAGTGAAAAACAGAATAATTCTACGGAGAAATACCAGAATAAGTAGTGGACTAACTAAATATTAAATAAAAACTACCTCAGTCTGTCCAACTACAGGCAGTATTTAGGGGACATTACTGAGTTTAATAAGCTCTTTGCCACCTTACTTTTTCTTATTAATAGCCTGCTCTGGACTGGAGAATCAACCATGAATATTTAAATTTGCTGTTAACCTAGAAATACAACTCGAGATGTGCAGAGCAGGCGCAGAGAGGTATTTAAGTTTTTTAAGACAGAAATCCTCTTGGCTTCAGTGGGAATTTCACCTGGGTGGAAGCCTTAGGATCTGGTGCAATTGAATTAGGTGAACTGAAAAACAAATGGCTCTAGTGAAATAAAAAAGCATTTAGAGTGGGGTTTTTATGTGGAACAAGCTGTGTTAGTTGCAGTTACCAATGAGAAATACRCCATCTTTAACTCATTGATCTACGGTACAAATCTGACTAGCTACTCTAGGAGTAAGATCCTATTCAAACTGAGTAGAGAATTCAGTCTCTTTAGAAAATTCGTACAACTCTGAGAATTTTATTATAAAGAGCCACGTTTCTGCTGAAGTTTAATACAGTGAATGCTAACATATTTCATGAGTCATCTCACTGAAGTTAATCAAGGTGTAGTGAGAGAAAATGTGCCTCAGTCATCAGAAAACAATTTCTTTTGAGAAATAATGTGACAAGTGGAAGGAATGGAGCAAAATGACATGCTGATGTTTTAGAGGTATTGTGTATTTAATTCTGACAAAAAGTCAGTTTTCCTGCATTTTTTCTTTTTTAATTTAAGATTTTTTTCCCCTGAAAAATTATGGTATGAGAAGAACACTTTAAGCTGATGGAAGTGATGCAACAGGAAAAAGAAAAAAAAGTAGGTGTAACCAGCAAGATCTTTTCCCATGTTGATAGGAATCCATCGCCACAAAAGCAATATCCACCTCCACTTGCGTTCATTGGGCTGACGTTCAGAGGAAGAGATCATTTTCCCATTCATATAATCCTTGGAAGGTGAATAAAATGGCATAAATCACTTACTCTCTTACGTGACTTATGTAGATTGCAGCTTATGTACAGTGAGGATAACTAATGCGATTATTTTGCTTTAGGAGTCAGGGTGAAAATGTGAGTTAAACCCTTGTTGAAGGGAGCGTCATCCTTTCTTTATTAACTGAGGTAGCCTCTGTAACTTCTACAGTTGTGTTGAATTTCAGTCCTTTTTGAGTATCTGGTTTTGTAAGAGTAACACCCGTGGTTTTCAACAGTCTGCTCCAGGAAGATTGCAGAATTGGGTTGTTATAATACAACACTACAGTGAAGAAAAGCCTACTACAGAAGGAGGTGGCTCTTTGCAGAATCTGCTGAGTTAAAATCAGTATGTGGACTCAAGAAAACAAGTCTGTCTTCTTTAGGATTGTACTCATGTGTATGTACAGAGAGGAGAAGAAATAAGAAATTTTGCTGATATGGAACCTTTCAAACTTTCTTATTCCTTTCCAAGGCTTTTTCTGTATCAGGTGAAATATTTTTATTGTCCGTAGTCTGTTTGATAGTGATGTGTCTGTTCTGCTGCAGAAAGTACATGATGTACCTGAAGTCTCCTCTTCACAGCGGGCTTTTTTATGGATAATCCAGCATATCATGCCTGGTGAAATACCAAAAAATCAATAGAGTAATACCTGTTGGTTGTGAAAAAGGCCTATGAATCCATCTCCCAGAAAGTGTGGCATTAAAGCCTGTTCCAGATTCAGAGCTCACTAACTCACTGTGTAGATTCCTATTGCTTTTGTTAGGCTTTTGTTCCTGCCTGTACTCGCAGAGAAAGAATCTGTAAGATGTATATGTAATGCTGTGCTTAATGTAAGGTACATATGAAGCATAAAAGTAACTTGGATTGTTCTGGTTGAATGTTTCCTTTGCTAGTTCCCTTATGATTGATGTAGCTTTAAAATAACAGTCATACTCAACCGCAAGGAACTACGTGTCAAAAGTTACTTTCAAACTTTTTATAATGTTATGATAAAAATCTGTTCAGTCCTTCACATTTGCAGAAATAGAGTTCTTCCTAAATACATCGATCATTTTTTTTTTTGCTTTTAAAAAGAGAACCTCTGATTTAGCAACTCAGGCTGTTCAATAGCTGGAGTTTTCTACTACCTTAAGCTGTGTAACATCTGAATTATGTCTTTCAACATGTAATATCTACCAAGTAGATCAGTCATTTCAGAGACAAACATAAATGGTGGAGATTGTATGTGAAAGAGTGAAATCCCCTTTCTTATTTGATTTTTTTTTTTTTTTTCTTTTCTTTTTTTCTTCTTCTCCTTTTTCCTGAAGAGATATTCTCTGTATGCTGGCAATCTAATCTTTGGAATGGTACTCATTTATCTTTTGAATGAGACATGAAATGAAAGCCTTAAACACTTCTGGTCATTAAAGATCCAGTTGAAACTGTATCCTATTTCAGCTCAGGTAATTACCTTCTGCCGTCTTTAGCAATGTCAGTCAGAGAAATTACTCATTTGAAGTAGCTGTCTGGCTAGTGTGGAGTGGCACCCATGCCTTAACTTCATAGATGGCTACATTTCTGTGATAGGTTACAGATCCTGACAGCTTTTGATGGCAATTACATGGTTTTAAACGTGAATGACTCTGAATGGAGTACAATCACATAGGCCTGTGAGGGTGAGCTCAGCTCATCCACTGTCCTTCTCATCGCACTGTCTTGGAAGTAGTGAGGTCTCCGATCTGGATGGCAGAGTTCGCCAGGGGCAGTTAGAGGTTCTTGCAGACCTACCGCATCTTCTTCTTGTAAGCTGGTGGACAGCGGGGCTCTTTGAGCTGAGAAAAGCAGAGGGGCACTTAAACTCTGCTTAGGATCCCATGCACTGCCCTCGCATGTGCTGCGGTCACCCAGCTTCTTTATAATAGACTACTGGTTTAGTGCCAGCTTGGGCTGTAGGTACTCCTCAGTTTAAGAGAGATTAAATAGATTGTTCTCRTTTCCAAGATAGTATTTTAACAAGTAGCCAGGATGGGTCTGTCCTTCCTTTTGAGCCACTGACCTTGAAAACCAATGAAAGTTTTCAGGCTCAGAGTGAAATAGCTTTGTAGCCGTGAGGAGAAGGTTGGTTCTTCTCGTGAGTGTTACCAAAATATTGAAACTGGACCGCTGCTGATCAGTCAGAAGGTATGGCCAGCGCATGTATTTTACTTGCTTACGTGACCAGTTACGAAGACTGAATTCCTATGAAGAGGTGTTTCATGAAGATCCCCTAGGTTCCCGTTTGATGCTTTGGAGCACAGGTGGTACTACAGTATGGGAGAGATGTTTAGTTATCGGTAATGGTTTATGTAAGGAAAAAATTCTCTCTGGCTTTTCTTTGTGATTATGTTTCCTAGAAAGAGACTGAGTGGTTTCTCTGTTTTTGTTTTGTTTGTTTCTTTTTTTTTTCTCTTTACCATAGGCTGAGTAAAGTATGTCCCATGAGCTGTGCCAGCCCCTGCAGAAAGTAAGTTCAGTAGTGTGACAGGACAGTTTCTTTTTTTTTCTGCCAAATACTCATTCTATCCCTTTCTACAACAGCTGTCCTGTCCACCTCTTGTGACAACCCTAGCTCTGGAAAGCCTATCAGTCTGTCCAAAACGAATTAAAAACGGGGGGGGGGGAAAAMCCCCTCTGCATACCACAAGGGATTTTTGTTTTGTGTCTGTTACAACCCAGGCAGATTGTAAATCCTACAGTTAATGGAAACTGCTTTTTGGGATGGGACTTCCRTTGCCTGCTAAAGCCTATCTTTCTGTCCCCCACCTTTAATTGTTTTGTTTCTCACCCTTGGCATGTTCAACACAGAATTTTTCAATTCTTTCCATTAACTGCCTGGAGAAAGTAGAGATTTAATTCATACCTCAGAAATTTCCTTCCATTTTCTCATCTGAAATCTTGGTTCTTCTCCAACTTTTATAGAGTTCACAGCTGATGCAGTTTGTGAGAGGTGTGTGCTGATAGCAGTAACGGCTCCCTCAGCGGTCCCMTTAATCATTTATAGGCTAGGGAGTCAGATACAGTGTGATAATGCCTAGCTATTTGTAAGGCCTCCCTTGTGAGATGACTGAGTCATATGTTTCTTTTTGAAGAGAGCTTTGATTCCCCACCCCCCCCATGTCCCCTCCCCCCATCTTTTCTCAGCAGGCTTTATTAGGTGTATTCATTACTGAATAAGATGAAAGAAAGTTGCATGTATAGATGGATGGTGGTAGGTCACTGAGGATACAGAATCTGATCAATAATGACCAGAATTTCCTGATATCTAATGTCTGTCTGACTGATTTGACTGTGGGGGATTTCTTCAGATCCCTCCGCGATACATAGTTTACAAATGTGAAAAGAATTAAATACAAAATTACACCAGAAGGAGGTAGTCCACTACTCACTTGTCCAGCCGCTACAAGAAGACATATCTCTCTGTTAAAGTTGTAGGTTGTCCTAGTACTAGTAAGAGTTTCCTTACTGGGTGTTAAATAAATTAACTGGTGTGTTAAATCCATTATTATATCTTCTTGCTACAATCAGCAAAATGAAATTGGTCACTTACTAGTCAATTTGCTGAATAGTTTCAACAGTGAACTCATTCACTGTAAAAATAAATTGCAATAGCTCCTTTGGAGGAAATTCTTCCAGGGGGAAGGAACATCCAAAATGGGAAATGTAATACCTTTGACATTGCTACTGTATTGACTCTTGTGGAAAACTGGAAGACGCCTCACTTCATTGCATTTAATGTGGTATTTTTCATGAATGCTAAA
The DNA here is from genome assembly GCA_035582835.1 of Phoebastria nigripes. Classification (NCBI taxonomy): domain Eukaryota; kingdom Metazoa; phylum Chordata; class Aves; order Procellariiformes; family Diomedeidae; genus Phoebastria; species Phoebastria nigripes. The sequence continues at coordinate 1,198,215 of JAYKAV010003199.1, forward strand.
TTCAATCTAGCTGAAGAAACTTACATATAGTATATTCACATTTCTAGATTTCATGTTTCACTCTTCTTTACATTACTGGATATTAAGTGCCAGACTTAAAGGGCATAGACAGTTTTTCTAAGGCAAATTGAGAAAGAATTAAGGGAAGAATTTTGTGTCAGTCAAAGCTAAAAATGACATATTTTGTAAACTGCCTGTATGAGCAACAACAAATTTCAGTTTTCTGCTGAAGGAAGGGTAGTATGAAGATAGGTAGACATGAAGAAAAGGGTCCAACCAAGCCAGGAAGTAACTCCTTAATTTTTTTTCTTTTCCTTATTAGAATATATCGCTTTTGAGTATAAATCAAACACGATACCTAAGCTGAACGGCTGCCCATATCTGAACCATAATGTAAAACCCAAAATACTTTGTGAAGATATAAAGCCTTACAAGCTTTCTGGTTTCCATAACCTTTTGGTTTATGTTGTCAGCTGTATTGAAACAGGCTGAGAATCTTGACCTATTAAATTTGGTGAAGAGGGATTTTATAAAAACCTAGTTTATCTGACAGAGTCATAAAAGGCTTTGTCAGTCTTTACCCCACTGAGCTGTCTTACGCTATGAGTAGTCATATTGATTTCAATTGTCTAGTAATGATGTAAAGTACAGCTCAGTGTAAGAGCAGGTGGCTGAAAATGCTAGCCAAGGATAAATTAATCCAAAAAAGCATAATTAATAGAAGGAATATAAAGTGGTGATATGTATTCATAACAACATTTTGAAACTAACTTTTTATTCAGAATATCTGAGTCATTTATCTGACATTATAAACATCAAGCTTTATAAATATTGGGGTATATTGTAAAGTTGTGGTTTGTCTTTTTTTTTTTTAAAAAAACAATTTGTATAACACTTAAGAAATATACTTGGCTCCTTCCCAGGTCAGTAGATGATTCTAAATTTCTGGGCTCAAGATGAAGCTATCGTTTGATCCTCAAAGTTCAAATTGTTCTAGTGAATGAATAAGCACCGGCTGGAACTAGGAGGCACTGAATAGCTTTTTTGATGGCTCTGAAGATTTTGGCTGGATGAATTTTAATCTTTACATGAAAAAAACTTGTATTAGTGCACAGTGTTGTAAAGTGTTTATGGTGGAGATGTAAAGAGACAATGAATGCACTGTAATGTTGGCGTTCTGACATATCAGATCATGCACACACAGAAAATAAGTAATACTTACTGAGGAAAGTAAGCACAGAAGCAAAACCTAAGAATGGAGGGTCTAATTCCAGTCTTTCTGTCTTGCGTATATCATATATATTGGCACGCTGTGTGAACATTTGTACTGTTCGGGAATGCTACCACAAGTAAGACAGCAGAAGCTTACTTAGCACAGAGCATCTTTTATCTAGATTATGTAGAAAAGCATACTGTCTTTAAATATGTTTGGAGTGTTATTAGTTTATTTTTACAGCATAGGAGGAGGATAGAAGAAGGGGAAAAAAAACCAAACCCTTGACATTCCTGAAAGTTGATAGAGGAGTTAGCATAGAATGTATTTTATAAAGTGCATTGCATCAGGTATGACTATACGGTCTGTTTATAATCCCATTTAGGGACTTATAAACAAGAAAAATTATATTGACAAGTTATATATTTCAAGCAGACTTTAGCAGTAGATTCCAATTTTGAGCAGGTCAGCCATAACAATGGAACTCGATTGTCATGTTGTTAATTTAAAACAGCATCTTTTTTGTTGTACCATATAAAATAGCACTAATACAAGGGACCATGGCAATTTATGGACATAGAGATTATTTCCTCTTTGGAAAAAAACATTAATGAATTTGTCATATAAAAAGAGTGGAGATAGTAGTTGTTTATCGAGCTTAATAATCAGCTCTTTTATGAAATTCCCTGCAGCTGTTCTCCTAAGACACCAGGCACACACATTGCAAGGCAAGGGATGAACAAAGACCTGGTATCAAGTCATCACAAGTCTTGGGTTCCCTTCCATGAGTAAAGATCCTGAGAATTTGGTGAGGTCATCTTCAAGGACACAGCTGTCTTAAGACAGTCAGACAGAAGATTTTCTTTGGGTTTTTAAAAGCCAAGGCGAAGCCTCCTTAAAAGACAACTTTATAGTGGAAAAATGAATTGATTACGCGACTATTAAGGGCTGACTTGGCTGTACGTGGTTCCTCCTACTTTCGGAAAGAAAATCACCAGCAACCCCTTTAGTTGCACCTATATATTTTGTGGATATGTAACGTATGTATAATACAGCTTGTATTTGACTGAAGTGATGTGTCTTTTAAGAACTCCTGAGAAAGGAGTGCAAAAATTGCTTGTAAATGTTGGCAGATAATCACAGTATTCATGAATTCTCATTTATTTTTCTTCTACTTCCCTCTCAAAAATATCCAGTGTTGTTGTGAGCATTCTGCTACTTCCAGAAATTAATTTGAAAGTGAGATAATCTAATCTAAATTCAGTGTAAATACAAATACTGCTAAAATATGCTCTCAAGACTAACGTAGGATTATATGTATACTGTGGGGTGTAGGTCATTGCTTGTTTTCAGAAAACAAGGATTTCTGTGTCTAAGTTGTACATTACTAATTCTAAACCATAATTTGTGATTTTTGTATACGTTTGCTCTATGGAGATCAGTACAAACAAAATACTACATAGGTAACCATTTCTGATGTATTTTTCTTGTGTTTTCTAAAAATCTATACCTGTGCTGAAACAACATATCCTAGATGTGTAGAATTAGGCTGGTGAGTCTGGCTAGCCTTCATGGGGAGGGATTCTTATATAGTAGTGAAGAAGCAGAATAAAAATCATATTTTCATTATTCTAGGTCTGGGTTTTATCTGTGGTATAGCTTTGTGCACGTATATACATTTAGAATGGCTTAGGTGGGAGAGGAGGGCTGACAAAGGACATAAGGGCTGCACCATCAAGTAAAAATAAGTGAGGAAAAGAGAACTCATGGTATTTTTCATCTGGTCATTCTGTACGCCTTGGTGTCAGAGGCAGCACCATTAGTTGCATCATCGATGTCATGATTTTTCCAAGACCTGTGGCATTTTCCCAAAATGTTGTCTCTCAAATAGCAGCTCCATAGCTGTAAAGTCAGCTCCACAAGAAAACAACATGCTGATATGGTGCAAAACAGTTTCTAGTTATCTATCTAACCTTCTTTCCATGATTTATTATTTTACCCAGGTGAGGATAATGAGAATACAAAATCCCTTTAGATGATTGTATGAATGGCTACATATGCATTTTGGGTAGGCTTACATTAGAAAGAACTGTCCTTTTCTTTGGAGCCGAGGAGGGTGTCTGCAATGCTTGAAGAGTAGTAACTGGGTGGTGAAAAGAATTAAAATGCTCTTGAATTGTGATAAAAATATATATATATGGGTTTTTTTTGTTGTGTTTTGGGTTTTTTTTGTTTGTTTTTTTTTTTTTTTTAATTTTTTTTTAGTTTTGCCTCTTTGGTTAGATGGATTA
>JAYKAV010003199.1:1201734-1312532 GCA_035582835.1 Phoebastria nigripes
GGGTAGGCTTACATTAGAAAGAACTGTCCTTTTCTTTGGAGCCGAGGAGGGTGTCTGCAATGCTTGAAGAGTAGTAACTGGGTGGTGAAAAGAATGAACATGCTCCTGAATTGTGATAATGATAATTAAATAGTGGTTTTATGTTTTTTGTTTTTTTTTTTTTTTTTTTTTTTTTTTTTTTTTTTTTTTAATTTTTTAGTTTTGCCTCTTTGGTTAGATGGATTACGTGGTCATGTGGGTAGATAATGTAGCATAGATAATTCTATCCCTGTGGTGCTTCGTAGACCAAGTTTTTGATTTCATTGTTCGTTTGCTCTGAGCAGTGATACCGAGAGTATTACAGCATTTAGATGTGAGGATTTGTAAAATGATGTACTGCAAATTTGGCTTCAGACTGTAAACATGTATTGTAAACGTGTAAGAATTATCAAGTGAATAATACTGTGAAAATGTTTTGGATTTAAAAAAACCCAAACAACCCATATATTGGACTTCTTACTGTAATTTAGAATTCAGTATAAAAGCCAGCTTATTAATATTTAAAAGGAGAGTCTTTTCTCCAAAATCAATGAGTAGATGTAATTATTTGTTTTAGCAAAGAGGTTTAAAAATGAGAAATTGTCTGCTGGTGTGGAACTGTCCTAATGCCGCTGGCTATGAATATATTATAGAACTATATCTTTATAGAAAACATTTCCGCCCTGTCATCTTCATTTAATACAGTCATTTTCTTCTTTATTCATTTCACCTGGGTTAAATTTAGTTTACACTGTAATGCAATTTATGTTATTGAATATGATTCTCATAGGTCCCTCATTCTGAGAGATAGATATAGCACTAGCCTGCAACTTGCCTTCGTTTTTGGTGTCTTTATTACTGAAATTGGCTTACATCAGAAGTATATAAATAATGAAGCTGGCAAGAATTTAATATCATGGAAAATCATCTCGGAACAAAAGCCACTGATTTCGTGCATGTATATCTTTGTGTGACTTTTTAGGCCCTTGTATTGCACTACCCATATTACTTGTTTGCACTAAAACCAAGAGAGGAATATTTTGCTGAAGATATTTCTGCAATGAGTGTTCAAGGTTTGAAAATTAAAAGATGTGTATTTGATTAGCCTTTTCATTAACTTCAAGCTGTTTTGGCAGACTTTCTTACTCAACGTAATTTGCTCTTGACATCTATTAGTATTAAATCATGCTTTCAAATGCTATATATTGTTACTAATATTAAACTATATTGTATAATTGACTTTCAAGACTTCCAAAAAGAATACATTTTTGCACAGAAAACAAGGTAGCCTTGTGACCCAACATTTTTGTGAGGGGGGAAAAAAACCCACTTGGTTTTACATCCCTTATTTCAGAGAATGCAGGCAGTTGCCTAGGTCTATTTTCTTTATTCTTCAGTATTCTGGAGACTTTTGTTTTACCGTTTTGGGTAGATCTGAGGTTTCTGACAGCAGAGTACCCACAGAAATGGTTAGGACTCAATATAATGCACACAAGTGGCAGGTAAACAACCTGCATACGGTTCTTGTTACTTGAGCCATCAGACTTCCGTGACGCTCTTTCATGCCACATTTTGTACTGGTTGTTTTTGTCCACTGGGGACAAAGGCTGGCTGCGGCTCGCCCATACACTGCTCAATGTGACCTGTCTGAAGCAAGGCTTGAATATATGTCTCTGTTCAAAAGGGGAGGAATTTTAAATGGCCAGTCCACAGGCAGAGGGTGGAACAAGCTGTCGGATTACGAACGTAATGATTTTTAACTTCTCTCCAAAAGAAAACTCTTGTGATGATCTTGTGACCTCTTGTTTCCACCATATTGATAGGGAGGCGTCTTCATTGGTTGTTCAATTAGTCTGATATAACAGATAGATGAGTAACACTGTGTTAAGGGCAGTAAAATTCAGACGTGTTCATTGTCACCCCTTATATTCATTGAAGCCCATTATCATCTGGTCTGGGTTTTGTGTGTGTGAGCAAGATATAACGGCGATAAAAACAGAGAAGCCTCCTCATACAGAACAGCAGTGAGAGCGCTAGGGTGTTTTCTTGAAATTGAAACTGTGGGATATATTTCTCCAACAATGTGTACTGCTTTCTAACCCCTGTTTTATTGTGTGAAAGATAGATGTTAGTATCCGTTCTTAACTTACAACGGGATGCCTTGAGGAAGAAAGTATAGATGTGTCAGTGGTTTGACTGCTGGAAGTCTGAGCAAGAACTGTTTGAAACTGTCCTCAGAGCTTCAATTCTTTGAAACCAGATTGTTCACGTCCATGAGTACTATGGAAGCTATTCCTCTAAAATCATTTGTCTGCTACAAAGGCCATGCAAAATGAAGAACTATCGTACCCCACATGTGATGTTTCTTTTCCTGGCTTCAAATTAAACTCACTCAACTTCATACATTTAGCTGCTTTATTGATTTTTTTTTTTTTTTTTTTTTTTTTTTTTTTTTTGATTTCTTGTGGATTGAAAGAAAAACAATGCTGAAACGTGGATTATACAAAACCCTTTGATACGAGTTATAAACTATAATTGTTCTTTCTTCTTTGCCACCTCCTCCTTTCCTCTGAGTATAAGATGAAAAATGGTCCCATAATTGAAAAGAGACTGTGCGATTTGCTTTGTCAACAAAGGTCTCTTAACTCCTATCCCTGTTTCTTCCTCCTGCAACGTTTGTGTTAGGTTTTGCAGGATATATCTGGAAACAGAGCGTCTCATAAATCTGATAGCAGTTAGCTTCTCTGGGAGAGCGTGGTGTTCGTGCCACTGAAAATTGTGAATTTCATGGCTGTTTTTGTTTGAAAAAGTTCTTTTTACTGAAAGGAGGTTGTTAGTAGAGTTGGACAGGCTCTTCACGGTACTGACGAGAACGTAATCTTCATTGTGGCTCACTCTTCTGCAGGCTGTTGTCTCGGTGTGAAAAGGCTGATTTGCCCAGAGTGGAAGGAAGAAAGATGCTTTCCCCAGGTTCAGAAAAGAGGGTTGAATGTGTTGGTCTTTAACTGATAAAAGGAGGCAGCCTCATCAGTTTTAAGCACTCTGTGATTGACAGCTTTCAACTGTAGTGGAGCCTGCTTGGGTCTGGATTAAGAATGTTGTGATGATGACTCTTATTTACTGTTCTTTTTGCTTGATTTTATGTGTGCTTCATTCTTGGTGAGCCAGGGCATTTGAGCTATTTCTGATTCTCTTACCCATTTCCTCTGCCCTTGACTGTTGTTGTTAATCTCTGCAGCTAAACAGTGCATTTCTTTGGCATTTGTCTTATCTTACAGAATCAAAATAGGAGAAAGGGAAAGAAGGGAGGGAGGGAGACCTTAACTTAAATATTTTTAACTTTAACAGACAGCTGAACTAGAGGCTTAGATTGCTTCAAATCTATATAATGCTCAGGGAATGCTACATGCACTTCAACAAATACTAATTAGGTATGATCCTCCATGTGGTTTTGTGTGTCTGTTCTTAAAACGCAGTGAGTAGTCTGCCTGTGGAAGGGTGGGAAGAGGCCGCTTTGTGAAGACAGCTTCTTGTGCTCTGTGACTAAAATAAATTATGACTCTTTTGGGCTTGAGGTACACGTTATTTTGGTCGCTCATAGATCTGCTGCTCAAGCACACTGGGAAACAAATGCATTTCTTCTATAAGAAAATAAAACCCAGAGTTAGTTTCCTCAAAACTTGTTTTGATCCTCAGCTGAAAACAAGATTATTGTCTGTTTCCCTGGCCGCCCCAGGTTGTCTGTTGATCTTTTCTCATCTGGTCTGAGACCATGTAACAGAGAAATAATGAAAAAGGATGGCCATATCAAGGAGATTTGTAGCTCCTGAGTTTCAGAAAGCACTCTCTTCCTTGTTGATTAGCATTCCAGATGAATTTCTTTCTTCCAAAGAAAAGAAGGCTGTATTTTGCCATGCCAAATTAACTGTTATCATTGTCAGTTTTTTTTATATATATATATATATATATATATTTTTTTTTTTTTTTCCAGGAAGGAGAATAATCTCAGATTTATGGAAGGCTTAAACTTGAATCTATATATATAAAAGCCCACAAGCTTATGTATGTATCCTATAAGACTATGCTTATTTGGTCTTTCTAGTCAAGGATACAGAACAAGAGKACTGCCTGTGCTAATCAAGATCCATATGTAATCTCCTGAATATCAGATCATTTCTCCTGGTGCTTTGAATTAGAATATTTTGGATGCTAAAATGTTATTGTTCAATTATTACTGTTGTACTTGTTCATAGCAGGAATGGATGGAGTTGTTTTTGCATAGTTTTCTCTCCCAGAACACATAGGGTGATTTAACCTTTTCTCTGAAACACTGTATTTTTCTGTTTTGGGGAGATCTTTCAATCTAGTGAAGTCTAAACAAACCACCTGGGCACCAGGAGAGCTAACGGAATGGTATATAACACGCTGCCTTACATGCGGTGTGCAGTTTTACATTCTGTATCTTCTTTCCATCTGACCCACGAATTTGGAGGAAAGCTCAGGATGGACGAGCTGCTGAAGAAATAACCTGGAGGGTCGTGTGTGGAGTGGGCATAGCGGTAATAGCTCAGGTTCAAACCTCATCTATTCCAGCGCTAGAGAACTGGCACAAATGCTCCCTTAGAAAATCACGGTCAACACAGGAGGTTTAGCTGGATGGGAAGATATTAAGTATACGAATAATAGTAGAGACTTGGCAAGTACATGTTGTCACGGGTTAGTATGTTATCTGCATATTTTTAACTTGAAAATTCCACAGAAATGTCACTTCATGCAGAATGCACAGCCGCTGACTAACCAAGGTTTTGTTCCAAAGACTGCCCTGTTTCTGCTTCGAAGTGCCATTCAGGCTGTGTGTGTGAGCAAGCTGGCAGTCTCTGGATGAGTTTGACAGAAATTCAGTCCCAGAGCAAGTAGTGGGGAAGGGCAGAGCTGCTTTCTGGGCAGGTTGCAAAGCTTACAGGTTCCACAGGTCTGACCTGGTCTGAGGCTTGGAAACAGGGTGGTGTTGGGCAATATTTTTTCTTTCTTTAATTACAAGAATTGGGTCAGTTGTGATTTTGTGTGTATTTAAAAACTATCTGCCTTGAACAATGTGTTGATGCGTTTTAGATGTCAAGATGAGCAAGATCAGAAGTACTGCTGCTGTACAGTACAGAAGAATGCAGTAATATCATTACTGTTGTTAAAAATTAATATCTCCACAAGGTACCCTACATCCAATTTTGCTATTGCAAAATCTAGTATCACCAGTTACCCATGGAAACAATTCATGAAAGCTAACCTTCGCAGTCCTTTGATCTTGCCAGAGCTCTGGGGAAAACCAGGGTTCTTTTGCTCTCATTTTGGGTAATGTATGGGCTSGAGAAAAATGTAGCTCTGTTGACAAAATGCACGTGCAGTGACGTGATGTGACTCCAGCTGTTAATTCATACGAGACCRTTGTTTTTTCACATAAAAAAGTTTCTTAGAAAATGCCTTGTAATTAAAAGGCAATTATTATTTTCCAATTCAAAATACCACCCCCTCTAGTATGTTCATTTTGATAGGGTTTATGAGTTATTAGCTTTATTCTTGAAAGAACCCTAATGACTAACCTTCACAGGTGATTTGTTATGATTTTTAGGAGATTGGGTAATACTGTACAAGTATGAGATGGAGAGAACCATATCCAATTTAGAAATTATTAAAATAAGCCCAAATAAGAGCCTAGCTTGCGATACGTTCAGTTGACCTCATGAACAGTAGGAGGCGTGAATGCTGGGAATATGCAAAGTTCCTGAGTGAATTTTCTTGGTCCTAGTAACCTGCAGAGTAGCTGCCTAGTATTGTTGCATATGTTGCTTTAAAAATCTCACTAAGCACCGATGTCATAATTTTTGCATGGAAGTAGTTACAGACTGTGACTGACACTTCTATTAAAACCCTCTGTTTTTCAGGGTCTATTACATAGCTATAAAAATCACTTGACATTCAAGGTCTATGCCTGAGAGTCCTTTTTTCTGTCCTTAATACAAAAGTTCAAAAGATATACTTTTTTCTATTTTTTACCTCCGTAATAAAAGAAGAAAATATATTCGCTTTGAGACACCACCTTCTCATATCCCAACCACTGCTAAGTTTTAACCAGAAGTTTTGATGGTTAGAACAAAGTAGCGTTTCTTCTTTTATAGGAGCGGCCCAAATGACTGGTTATGCTTCAGGCTAGATTTACACTGAATTTTACCTCTGCCTGTGTACCTGCTGTTGTAAGGCCAGCCTGGCTGGGAGGTGATACCTCAACAGAGTTGACTTCCTCGCTGTGCAGAGAGCCAGTCTGTGGGTTCACTGGTCTCTGTGCTGCTCTGGGGAGGCAGGAGCACTCCTTATATTCTCCTCCCAGGAGCAGGGCCCGGGACCCCCTTGCCGCCAGCCTCTGCGGAGATGCGCTGCTGTCTGCCGCTGCGGGAGCCCCGCCGCAGGGCTGGTCCTCCCCACGGTGCCCCTGCTGAGAGGCAGCGGCGTTTCACAGCCGGGGGAGGTATCTGTTGCCTCTCTGAGATGGGAGGGAGGAGGAGGACTTCCGAATTCCTCTCCTGGAACTCAGAAGAGGCAAATAATAGCAGAGAAGCAGTAAGAGGCATTTCCTAAACCTCCTCTCGGAAATGGCCATCCTCTTCAGACAGCCTAACGCTGCTTGGCAAGGCGTGTTATGGCTTAAATGCTTTGACTGGGAAATGAGACGTGAAAGGGCATAAACTCAGGTTAACACCACCTTTACAGTATCATTCCACTCCAAAAACGAAGTTGCCTTCTAGCAGTTGAGAAATGTGTGTGGTGGTGTGGGGGGTGGATTTGTTCTTTACCTTTTTCCACACTGTGCCTCCGTGTTGGCTAGGTTTGTGGTTAAACTTTCCTCTTTTCAGTTCTGATAGTTCTCTCTCATTGCTACTCATGTAAAAGAGCTTGTATTTCTTTCCACCCACAATATCGCCTTGCTAGCTGAAGTCCAAAGTATATTTGGAAAGTCATAAAAAATGTAAACTGAATACGCTTGTGTTATTTTAATTGAGAATCAGATGTTATCTAGGAGTTAACAGACACCATTCTAGACAATAACAGAGCTGCCGACTTCTTCAGTGAAAACATCATGGTGATATCCTTCAATATCTTGTAATGTAATTTATATATTCCATTTTATGTACGTATGGTTTGTGGCACTTGGCATCTAACACTCTTAAAATTGCTATTTACCAAATAAAGAATACAGATAACTGCCTTAAAATATGATCAAATATATTGCTGCCTTTGAGGAAAAGAATTGATTTTATTCTGACTTAAACTGGTTTGATACTAYTGTAACTTTCGGTGAGTTAGTTGGCAGTAATGAATTATAGTGGAGTAAATTTTCTTGGAAGCTGTGACTTCATTTTTTTTTTTTCATCCCTCTATTGGTGTTTCTCCTTGACACAATGTGTAATACTTCATCTGTGAACCTGGCTGAACAGAAATGTCATCCTCTGCTCAGGAGGTGGTTAGATCTAGGGAGCTGGCAAACTCTGGTTCTCTGAGGTAAAACTCTTGAATGGGAAGGTTCTTCTGCAAAATCCCAGACGTTTTGTGATCTGTGAGATGCTATAGGAAAACCAAGGTAAAAAGCTGAGATAGAAAAGAATCCTGCCAAGTTGGATTTGCTGGGCTAGTAACAAAAGCAAGCTACTGAGTTCTTGCCATTGGGGGAGGCTACAGGAGGAAGAGGACTAGGAGGGCTTTTAGAAATACCAAACTGTGCTTAAGTTCATAGCGGAATATATAAATGTATCTCTTAATGGGCCAGAAGGAATTTTAAACACAATATCTGGGACATTTGGCTCCTTCATTTCTTTGATGCCAAGATCTGAATTCAGGAATCTGTGTTGCCTCTTATTCTTCCTCCCCAGGTAGCTGCATTTAGCAGAACTCTAAAGTAATGAAAGTGGCGTAAGGAAATGAGTATTTTGTTGCTCCCTGGTATTGAGTTCACTGAAATCAGTAACTGGCTAAGGAGAACTTAAGACAAGAGAATGACTTAGGGCCAGGTATGCTGGTCAAAAGACAAAATTGAACTCGGAAGATCAGCATGGAAGGGACTTTAGGTCGTCTTGACCTGTTGCAGGATGAGCTGCACCTTTTCTTCACACATCTATGTAATGTGTTCTTAAAAATCCTCATGGGTGGAGATTGCACAGCTGCCCTAGATAGCCTGTTCATGTGCTTCTCTATCTTCACTATCATTTTCTTAATGTCTTAAATCTATTTTGTTACAATTAAAGCATACTACTTCAGTCCTCTTCAGAATTAAGACCTATTTTCATATCTCCAATATATATTAATCTGTGTATTATTTTCATCTTCTTTTCCCCCAGTATTCCCTTGAATTCATGTTTTCTAGACCTCTCATTGTTCTTGTTTATCCTCTCCTCTGGATCTTCAGTTGGTCCATATCTGCCATTAAGCTTGTTGTCTGCTCTTTGGTGGACATATTACTGCAGCTAAGATCCTATCAGGAGTGCTGAGCAGAAGGGAAGGATACACAGTATGTTTTTTCATTCCTTCCAAGGTGGTGATGGCTTTGATTTCGTTGTGGTGTGGCATCGTGTTCAGGTCATGATCTGTTCCAGGTCTTGCTGTGCTGAGTCGTTCCCCTTGCGAGGGTGGTTAGGGAAGAGGGGTTGGGCCAGCAGCAGTGTTCAAGGTAGAACAGCCTGAGCACAATGGCTCACCTCTATGTCATCTCTATTAATTTCCTGAAAATTGGCCTGCATTATTTACCCATTTTCTGCTAAGTAAATCAGGACATTTCTGTATGACGTTGCTGCTTAGCAGTACTCTTAACGAGCATTGCAAGATGATCATTTGTAACCCTGAGCCTTTAACTTCCATTTATTGCAATAGTCAGAGAGACCAATGTTTGGTTAGATGAACTGTTCAGATTTTCCAGCAGAATTATCGTTATTCTCTCTGCACTTATATAGATCTTATTATTATAGATCTTAATTAACAACACCCCAAGATTTCATGTATGGCTATTCTAGGTGTAAAGGTCCGATGTACTTTTGTATCTATTTGTAAGCCTATGAGCAGCATTGAAAACCCCTGTCAATGTTTCCAATTTTAAATGTGAAATGGCTTTTACGAACCCTTGAAAACATTAAAATAATGCTAAAAAATAAATGAAGCATTATTTGACCTGAAGCACGATTGTTTCACTTTCCAGTGTTGCAAGCAAGTAAAAAGCCTGGTTATTTTGACCCGCTCTACTTAAAATGTTAATTGTGTAATATAAAGTTTAGAGATCTTCTGCCATTGCTAATCTCAATCTTCATTTCTCTTCTTAATTGCACATTTGAACAAGAAATTGTAATGTTTTTAAATTAGCTCTTACGATCTATTGGGCCTTATGTGGAGGAGAACATGGTTACTTGTAAGCTATGTGGTTTATATATAGATAGACCTGGCTGATGCCCAGGAACGTTGTAGGAGAAGTTGCAAACTTAACAAACATTTCTGAAAAGTATATATTGAAACATCAATAGCTTTCCTTTCCCCAGTCCTTCCTGTCTTTTCCTGTCTCAAAGAAACCCGTGTTTTGTATTCAAAGCGCTGTTAGGCTAGTCTAGGAATAAACAAGTGTTCTTAGTACGTGATGGCTAGTTCTTGATAGCTAACAGAACAAAATTATAATGGAAATTGGGCAAGTTCTGTTTACACAGAGAAGGGAAAGTGGATCACAGGGTTTACCCTGTGGTATCTGGTATTATGAAGAAAAAACAGCGCTGACATCTTTAGAATTTTATCATATATTAACAATTATTATTAACAAAATAATAAAGTCCCTAGCTCTTTATACAGCACAAGGGGCTTTCAGATGATCTAACTTAGTTCCCACTTACCATGGGTGACTGTGTCACATAATCCTCTTTATGGATTTGTCAGACCTGTCCTAAAATTAGCTGTTTCTTTTTTTTTTTTTTAAAAAAAAAAAAAGGTAAATATCTTGCTACTCAGCCTGCAAAGATATTCCAGACATTGCTGATCCCATGGCTAGGAACCTTCCACTGATTTCCAGCCTAGTCTTATTCCTGACAGTTAATACTCACTTGCACTTGTCATTCTTTGTCATAAATAAAAAAAACAAAAAAACAAAAAAACAAAAAAACCCTTTTTATTATTTGCCCCTAAGGAGCTTACACAAAGGAATATCTCCTCTTGGCTTTGAATGTGCTAGGTGAAATAAGTGAGGAACACAACATTTTATAAAATAGATTATTAATTCACCTGTATATATGTCCTAGTGGCTCTGTTTGGTTGTTTGTTTTGATTGTGGGTTGTTTTTTTTTTTTTTGGGGGGGGGGGGGTTTTTTGTTTGTTTGGGTTTTGGTTTTTGGGGGGGTTTTTTGTTTGTGTTTTTTTTGAGCAGAATTTTAAAAAATTCTATTGCGATAAGGTGTCATTATGCCTTGTTTTATGGCATTAATACTTTTGTGTTTCTGTTACAAATGCTTCTGTTGATAAATTCTAGATAGCTTTTGCCTTTTTCAACAAAGCTAAGCCTACTTATCCTATGAGCCTCTGATTGATTAATATGGTCTTTATCCTCCCCAGTCATTTCTCAGTGATAATTTCCCATCTTTTAGCAGAAGTGCTTACTACTAGGGTCTCAAGCAGAATCACAAGGCACTTTATATCATTACTTTTCATTCTATTGCTATTAGGCAAGTCCTTATGGCCTTTCCCTTCTTTCAGAGTGAAATTCCAATATTCCCTGGCATTGGCAGTGCTTTCCGAAGTTGTACTAGTCGTACCGACCAAAGTTGTGCCCCCTTTTTTGTGTCTTTGCTGAAAATGAGATGAGCTCCAAGACAAATATTTGAAGAAATTACCTTCTCCAGTTCTTTTTTTTTTTTTTTTTTTTTTTTNTTTTTTTTTTTTTTTTTTTTTTTTTTTAAAAAAAAAAAAATCAATAGACTTCCAGAAACTTTAAGGATACAGTTATTTCATTTTTATTGGCAAGTATACTGAGATGGCACAGTTGGAAAAGCCTAGATCTCCAAGGCAATTTAGTCACTTGTAATGGGGCTGTGACAAAGTAAAGTTAGATGTCCTACTGTGCAGTCCTTCATTACATTCTGTAATTAGATGTCTGTGAACACTCCTATTTTCACAGGTAAAATGTCCTAGAGGCCGTAAGTTCTACTTCTGTATGTATCCGATTTATCTATCTTATCAGGGATGCCCAGCCCTACACTTACTTCATGCCAAAGCCATTGGAATAAAACCCCAAAATAAGCTTATTGAGACCCAACACACTAACCCAGAGTGTGCCCCAAGAATTCAGCCCTGGGGTTCTTGGCAAAACACATACTTGACCTAACAGTAGCCGCTGCTTTTGGTCGGAGATGTTAGGCAGAGCATTTCTCTTTGTGGGTGTACGTGGCTTGCAGAGTGGCCTAATGATATTTTTAACATCAAATTCATTATTTAGGATGATTCCCTGTGCTTGAGGCATTGCACATCTCTCTCCTCCCAGGGAAGTGTCTGCGGGAGAGTCCCTTGTAAGGT
The DNA here is from genome assembly GCA_035582835.1 of Phoebastria nigripes. Classification (NCBI taxonomy): domain Eukaryota; kingdom Metazoa; phylum Chordata; class Aves; order Procellariiformes; family Diomedeidae; genus Phoebastria; species Phoebastria nigripes. The sequence continues at coordinate 1,213,333 of JAYKAV010003199.1, forward strand.
CTCCTGATGGTGTTGTTCCACACTGTGGAAACCAATAAAGACTGATTTGTCCAGGGTAATAAACATGGACATAGTTTCCTAGGAGAGTGGTTAGGTGACTCTGCTGGCCTCCAGAAGCAATAACTGTTTAATCCAGGGATGGTTACGCGTCCATGTTTCTCCCTCTGTGTCTTATGTGCTGCCTGTGGATTGAGAACGGTGCTCCTATTTGCACTCTGGCTCTGCCTCTCCTCATCCTCAAATAGTCTTTGGGGATGTAAATGCAAATAACTTAATATGCCCATCATTACCCAGCAGATCAGTGGCGCAGCCAGCAGTAGGACTCGAGCGCTGCAATGCTTTCCTTTTTTTTTTTTTTTTTTTTTTTTTTTAACGTTGGCGAAATCCCAGTGGGCTGGGGAAGGAGTGCAAGGATGTTCCTTGTTATTTCGAAGCATCTTCCTTTCTTTGTAGATGGATTAGCTTGCTGCTGTTGGAGCTGAAGGAGTGAGTCACGGAGCAGTCTTTGAATGAAGTTTTACAATTAGGCACATTTCAGAGTAGAAATTTCTTCTTTATTAGACGTACTAATAAATGGAAATATATCTTTATAATGATAGGYTGTTTGGGGCTGATCTGAACTGTTATCATTTCACACATACTTTCTGTAATTTCACCATTTGTTCTCGTTTTCTTGTGTTTTCTTTCTCTGGCCACCTTGCTTCCACCTCTTTGCTTCTCAAAAGATTAAAGGGCCAAAATGCTGCACCCTAAAGTTCTTTCATTATTCACAGAAAGTGTCACATAGTTTAATTATAATGCAAATAGGAAATGATTTATATCTAGAAAAGACAAGGCATTTCATTTAGTATGAAATAGCAGGAATGAAAATTACTCTACTTTCTATCTATGAGATTGTCTTTGCTGGATTGCAAATTTTGTTCAGGCTGCTTAATATAGTTTAAAGTTCTATATTAAATATGAAGTGGGATCCAAACTATCACATTTATGAAGTGCTGCTGCATGCAGGGGTGTAATTTAGTGTCTACTGTCAGGAAATAAATTCATAGACTATAGATCTTATTCCTGACTAGGCCACTAACTTAAGTGACTGGAGGTGCTTCCCTCATTTCTCCAGGCTCATTTTTCTCTGTCAGTGGAACATATATCATGACAAGTACCTATAACATGTTGGGTGAATGACTTAACTCAAGTTGTTGATGCAACTAAGAAGTTGGAATTTGCTTTTCGAGAAAATGTTAATGTGTCAAAACCTAAGTTTTGATATGATTTGAAGTATTTTGTCCTGTGAATCTAAAAACATTTTTGGAAACTCTTCAGGAGTGGGAATATTAAAATTTCATTCTCGGTATTGCTGTTTGTATATTATATCTTGTTTTTCTTGTTGGCTTTTCATGGCTTGCCAGTGATACCAGTGCATATATTACTGTTAAGCCATTTAATAATAGTACAAATTGGAGAAGCAGTAACAAGTAGCGACTGCCCAAATTCTCTTTAAAAAATGAAATTAATTAAAATACTGTATGTCAGCACTAGGACTGCATACTGTGTTATGAAGTAATATAAACCAAGAAAAATATAGAAGTTTTAAATCCTCATAAAAGAAAACTTCAAATGGCTTTTAAAAAGACAATGATGGAATATACGATTTATTAAAGTTTTTTTGATGTAAGAGAAAACAGCATTTGACAATCAATACTACAGAATATGGATCAAATATTTTCTGATACTCTTCAGATATATTTCCAATAAGTTATTGAAACAGACAATTGTTTTGCGGTCCTCTTGCTAATGTGGATCAGTAAATTGTCCCTAATTATCAATATAGTAATTGGTAGGTAATTATAAATCAATGAAGACCACAAGCTTTAGAGATAAGCTATGCAGTGGTAGAGAAAAAGACAAAATAATAACATTATGCTGTTCAAGAGGCACAATTTTATGATCTATAGAGTTGAAGGGGACTCTTAAAATCAAAAGAAAAATGTGTGATGTTCTCATGCTAAAAAGAGTAGTCTAGACAAATAAGAAGGTGGTGAATAATAAGAAGGATAATTAATGTGAATCTGAGCAATCCAACTGGTTAATTGCACATGAAAGTCTTTTCAGTTTTGTTGGAAATGACAAAAAGTGTTTCAACTTAAAAGGAGCGACTGGCAGCATGATCTGTGTTTCTCAGCAGTTTCAGAGCTGAGTCCTCTGTAGAGCTAAAACGATAATGTGCTCTTCTCTCCCTCACTTATAGTCATTGTATTGGAACTATAAAGCAGTAGTAAAAAATCAGGAGAATTATTATAACATTGGATTTACTTTTAATTAAATTTTCAGGAGTGATAATGTGCTGCCTGAAATTGACTTTTTAATATTTTGCACACAAAAGAAAAAGAGGTTGCAAAGGTATTTGACTGCACATATTTGGGAACAGTTCCCCCCAGAGATGCAAGGCTGACTCGTGGTCAGGTGAATGTTTCGATTTCCCTTTCTACATCCTGCTGTAGTCGAATGTGTGTGCTGTCCCTGAGTGCTGATGGGAAGGCTAATTGCCTCCTGGAGCTGGGAAGGGCTGGGAAGAAGTCCGGCGCTCCGAGAGGGATGTTGCTCTCTTCCCTTACAGATGCGGGAGCTGCTCTCTGTGCTGGGGAGCAGAGAGAGGCTCTGCCAAGAGGCAGGTCTCTGCTATCCGATGAGGCAGTTGGGGATCCACGCTTTTTTAGTAAGCTTTTGTAAGTCCGTATTTTTGAACGAGATCAGATATGATTTGGCGTTAACCTGTGGAGGCACTATTTACCAAGGGTAGAGGATAGTACTGTGGAGCTATTCTGATGGACATATCTGGGGACAGGCTCCAGGCCAATTCTTTATAGACTTTTCATTGTCTTCATTGATGTTTGGCTCAGGATGGGCACGTCCCTTGACTGTAATTTAGTCAGAGGGTACCTGAGTGATATTCTTTAGCCCTGTCATTGCTCCCTTGCACAGCGTTCTCTGATGGACGCACCAAATACCCTTCCACAGGAAATGCCTACTTGTCAAAAGGTTGCTTTAGTGCTCATTTCCATCTTGCTTAACAACATGTCAGTAACAGTAATGTAATGATATGGGTTACTTCCAGTGACATAATGTGAAATTACAGTTTGGGTCATCTATTTCTAAAATATTATGGGTAGCTATGAAGTAATGACTGAAGTGATTTACACACACACACACACACACACACACACACACGTATGTACATCAAAGCATTCCTTATTAGTGTTGCAGTGAAACAGTTTGACGCTTCAGTTTTGGTACAACACAGCCAGGAGATGCTTTGATCTAAGTACCGAACTGCTCCTTTGCAACAAACAGGACACACTTTGATGTAGTAAAAAAAAGATGGAAATTTCGTTCAGAACTAAGTTTTCTATCCTGGCTTCTTTTTTTTTAAATTTATTTTTTATGACATGAAATATTTAGAAGGTAGTGCTCCATCTACGGTATCGCATCTCCTTCCTGAAAGTGCAGTCCAGGAAGCTCAAGCGTGGCCCTGTATATCCACCCCAGGATGGGAACTGCATTAGGGGACACAGTACCTTTACAGTTGTTACGCTAAGGTGAAAGCACAGCAGATTTGAGATGGGAAGCTGAACTTTTTTTTGCCACAGTATGGTCTACGGTATTGACGCAGCCAGGGTTGGGGTCTTGAAAAATTCCTCTCGGGAAGATTATGCTTCATAAAGTAAAGCTAATGTCTGTGGTCAAGGATGCTTTCTCTTTGTCCTTGCCTGCATAACTATATGCCATAAAATAGCTGCTGTAGATAGCTCCAGGGGTGCCAGTGATTGGTAAAGGGATTTCTTTGTATACTGTCTACTATTTTTAATGGCTTTTAATGGAGGAAGCAATTTTTTTTTCTTTTTTTTTTTAAGATCTTTTTAACTAAGAGTCACAGTTAACCTGAAAAATAAATACATAAATATTCAGTTCTTCCCAGGAAGCCCAATTCTTACCTCATGTCTTTGGTATAATTCTAACAACTTAAAAAGAGGCACTTTTGACTAAAAGCAATAGAAAATGAAGATAAAAATTTAAACTTTGATGAGAAAGGTTATAAAACATGAAAGCTATTAAAGCAATTCAGAAGATTCTAGTCCCACCTCAGAAATGGAGAAACGTTCTATGAGTGCTAATGCCAAAAGATCCATCTCCATGTTGCGGAGATCTTGTAAAAAGAAGATTTCGAACGAGGGGTGAATGATCACTGGCACGTGCAAGAAGGCACAGAGCTTGTTCATGCGTTTGCCAGCAGAGCATGTGTGGGTTGTTTGGCTTTGAAAGGGTAGGAGTACTTTTCTGGAATAGTCAGAGCAACCAAAAAACACCCAACCTAGGACAAAGCCTCAAAGCACGTCCAACATAAAGGAAGCTGTTGTGTTGCTCGGTGTCTCGAATACTTCCTCGTGCTAAGATTGGCAGCTTTTTAAACTTTTCTTTATATTGTCACCTGAACTTTTTATTATATACCAGGAAAAAAAAAAAAAAAAAAAAAAAAAAAAGGGGGGGGGGGGAAGAAAACAGGAAGGTATAAAAATGGATAAAAGAACAATAAAAAGCAGGCAAGGGCTTACTGTAAAATATATCTCCCTTAAAGCATTGTTTTCATATCTCTCAAACTGTTTCCTCCATCCAGTGTCCCCCACTGGACCATAAAAGAGGCCAAAACAGCCCCAGTAGCTTGCTTGCCTACATGCCAGCCAAACAACACTGCCCTGAAGATGATCTCTTCTAATTCACCTTCAGCTTGCTGAGCAAATGACCTCACATTGGTCCTGCGGAGCCCTTCCTCGTAGCTCATGTGGTCTGTTACAGTTATTATTGCTGCTGGTGCAAAAGTGCATCAACTGACCACAGGATGTCTCAAGAGGGCAGATCTGAAACAGGAGGCCGGCGTCCACAGAGCAACAAGCGGAGGGAAAAGTGAAGGAAGCACAAAACAGGCCTTTAAAATACCTGCGGTGGCCAGGGAGGAGACAGCTGCCTGGAGAAAATCAATCAGAGGGAGACAGCCTGCTCCATGGGCAACTGTAGCAGACACAAAAGGAGGAATTTCTCAGGCTGGGGCTGTATTAACAGCAGCACGTCCAGGAGACTGAAGGCAGTGATTAGCCCCCTTTACTCAGTACGCATGAGGCCACATCTGGAATATTGTGTCCTGTTTTGCGCYCCCCCCCCAAAACAAGAAAAACATTAGTAACCTGCAGCTTGATCAGCAGAGAGCCATCAGGATGATCAGCACTGGAGCACTTGCCCTGTGCAGGGAGGCTGAGGAACAGGGCTTGTTCAGCCTGGAGAAGCCACAGCTTCATGGGGACCTAACAGCAGCTCCCCAGTGCCTACGGGAAGTTACCAAGAAGTTGGAAACGGGCTTTTTACAGGGATGCGGAGAGGGGAGATGAAAGACAACAGGCAAATTGGAACAAGAGAGGTACCAACTTTTTCCCCATGTGGAAAAAGCCCAGGGAGGCTGTGCGGTCTCTGTCCTTGGAGGTTTTCAAGACCTGCCTGGATGCAGCTCTGAGCAGCCTGGTCTGCCCTCATGGTGGGCCCAGCTGGGTGCAGCAGCTTGGACCAGAGACGACCTGACGTCCAAGCCACCCTGAATTAGTCTGAGATTCTGATGGATAACTTAGATTGACAAACCCCTTCAGCACAGTCGTCACTGATTCCTTTTCATGTAGAGGCATACATTGCCAAGTAAAACAGAATTTGTCTTACCCTGTTTTAATGGGCGAGATTATGGCTGTCTGCCTTTGAGGTGGTCAGCTAAACTTCTTGTTATAGTCGGTAGAGAGAAATAGGTATTTCTAATGCATGATGCAACTTCTCCTAAGGAAGCATCTGAAGTAGATGTTAGATGAATTGTAGCCTAAAAGCACCCAACTCCCCGTTGGTGATAAATGGGGACCAGATAACTGTCTGTAATACATAGACATTCTAGACATCTAAAGCTAGGTGAGATGGATCTTGCTCTATGATATTTTTGCTTGAAGGGGTTTTGATGTCTTTTGTGGGAATYGAGATTGTTGTGGAAATATGCGATACAATTAGCCCTCTACAGCTTACATCAGTTGTACAGGATRAGCAACAGATGATTGTCACCTGTTGGAAACCCAGACCTGTAGAAATTATTTCAAAAATCAGGAACAGATTTTCTTCTGCTGTAAATAAAGGACAGCAGGATAATGTAATTTTGCTCTTTTTTTTCTTTTTCGAAGGCAAAAAGAGCCATCCATACAATTTGGTATCTGACTGCTAGCCAATGGCACTGTAATAAAATAGCTAACTCTCAGTTTAATKTTCACCTTTCCGTAGGAAGGAAATGTCATTAAAAGGTAGGTAGTAGTGTACTATGTATGCAAGTGCTTCATTGTAAGGTGAAAATCAAAGTAACTGAAGAAGAAGAAAGAGTTGTAAGTTTGGTTAATTAGGCTCCTGTGAGGTCCTTCTGAAATTGCCATGAAACACAGGAAGGACAGTAGTGCCATCCCAGATGCCAGTGTGATCCTGCCCTTACTCTGAATACGTTCCCTGCAGGCACTGCATCCCTCACCTGTTGGTTGCTTTGCCCAACAAACATTTTCAATTTGGCGCAGGTAAGGCTGCCGGTCTTTGTGGACTAGCAGCTGGTGACTCAGCCCTTTTAGTTCTAATTCTGTMGGATAAAAGCTGAGGTACACTAATGAAATACAGTCTTTGCTGAAGTAAAGAATTTCACAGAAATACACTTAAACATGTTTGCTCAGTAACACTGGGTCTTTCCTAGCTGCACTTTAGAGAGGCAGAGCTGGCTGAAGTGGAAGAGGACTGTAAATATTCTCTTATTATTCCAATTCCTTCTTGTCTGCTGGTAGCTTTCCCCTTTCTCCTTTCCCCTTTCTTGGTACCCTGTGTTTGCCAATCCAGCAGGATGATTCTGCAGGAGCTTCTTGTTAAAATACAGGTGTACGTTACTGGTTTAAACCAAATGAGGACAACATCTTAACGGTAGTAACTTTTTATCAGCGGTTGAAGTGACCATATTGGATCGGATTATAATTTAGATGTACATTTGGATGCATTTCTGAAAGAGCTGTGTGCAGGCTGTGATGTGGTTTGAACTAAAATTATTTTGACGACTGGCAATCTGTGAGGCCAGAGACTGAATTTTCAGTTACTGAAAAATGAGGTAGTTTTGCCAAGAAAAAGTCCCTAGGAGCATAATAAAAGACCTCTTCTTAAGAAAAGAAAGTAGATACTTTGACTTTAGGTTAAAGAAAAATAAGATTTGCATCTAAAAGACTGGTGAATTTTAGGGTGGTATGTTGTGTAACTGAAGAATAAGTAATGAAGGCATCTTTTTTACTGTATTTAATAAATTAGAAGATAGTCTGTAGGATTTCTAAGTTGGCACAGGTTAAAAACCAAAAGAAATACACATCTTGCAATTTGCCTTTTCTCTGCTGTATTTCACAATCAGTATAGCTGTGAAAACCTTGTTTTGGAAAGCCAGATATTTTATATTCTGTTTTGGTGGTCCCAAGTTTCTTGACAATGGCATGCCGCATGCTTTACTAGTATTTAGCGTTCGTTTATTTTAGAGCAACCATTGGCCTAAGTCACTGTCAGTCAGTAAGCATTTTTTTTACTGACTCTCAAGTGATTTAAATCTTACAGACTGCAACATATTAGCTGCTTTCACGTGGCCCTAAGAATAATTTCCACTGCCTATTACAACTTGTTGGCTTAGATCATATTTCCTACTGTGGAAAAGCTTCCCCTACAACCCTTTTCTTTTTCATATCCTCTGATGTTCCTGGCTACACCACCACTGCCATTGTCCTTGTTTATGATGTGAGTCACAGTCATCGTATTGTCTGGAGCAGCTCGTGTCACCCTATCTTTGCTCTGGATCTAGTGTGCATGATGGAGACCATAGACTTCGTAGAAAGATTATATGGTCCTTGTGTGAGAAGGAACATATCCAGTGCAATTAGGGGAAAAAAAAATCTAAAGGGATAGTATAAGTGCTTTCTTTTCAGTTTATTTGGTGGGGGGTTTTGTTTTGTTTTGTTTGTTTTCCCCCGTCACGGTTTAACCCCAGCCGGCAACTAAGCCCCACACAGCCGCTCGCTCACTCCCCCCTGGAGGGATGGGGAAGAGAATCGGAAGAGTAAAAGTAAGAAGGCTCGTGTGTTGAGATAAAGACAGTTTAATAGGTAAAGCAAAAGCCGTGCAYGCAAGCAAAGCAAAACAAGGAATTMATTCRCTCCTTCCCAYYGGCAGGCAGGTGTTCAGCCATCTCCAGGGAAGCAGGGCTCCATCACGCGTAACGGTTACTTGGGAAGACAAACGCCATCACTCCGAACGTCCTCCCCTTCCTTCTTCTTCCCCCAGCTTTATATGCTGAGCATGGCGTCATATGGTGTGGAATATCCCTTTGGTCAGTTGGGGTCAGCTGTCCCGGCCGTGTCCCCTCCCAGCTCCTTGTGCACCCCCAGCCTCCTCGCTGGTGGSGTGGGGTGAGAAGCAGAAGAGGCCTTGACTCTGTGTAAGCCCTGCTCAGCAATAACGAAAACGTCCCTGTGTTATCAACACTGTTTGCAGCACAAATCCAAAACGTAGCCCCATACTAGGTACTGTGAAGAAAATTGACTCTATCCCAGCCAAAACCAGAACACCCCCCTCAAAAGTAGTCTTCCTCCTAAATGCATAAATACATATAGGACAGCTTTTTTCAGAGATGCTCACTTTGTTGGATTCTTGATGTTCTGGTATCCTGTGTGCCGTAGATCAAAATCATTTCGCTGATAATGAACTCTGAAACAGAGACTCTGCGTACACATATATGCGTATATAAGAACTCTTTGTAAAATGATAACATTTTGTATGTTCATTCATTAATCTACATACTATCTGAAGTATATACTGAAGAGCTACTAAAGGTTTCTGCAGTATCAAAAAATTTTGCTTACAAATCAACAGAAATGCAGAGAAATTTTTCAAGATCAAACACAGGGGCAATAGTAGCACCAGTGTTAAACCTCAGGTAGCTGTTGCTTCTAATCCTCAGTTTACTCCTCTAGCTAGATTCATTGAGTCGTTGGAACTGCCCCAAAACCCCAAGCACTGATATTTAGATCATGCAGCTGTTTGAGGTTCAACAAAGTTCAAAATGATCCTTCTAGCATAATAAAATCTAGTTTTATGTGCCAGCTTTTGCAGATATATTTTTGCAGAACAGTGGTATAGGTTAGTGCATTTTAAGAGAGTAAATTACCTTGTGGTATTCAAATAATAAAACCAACTATTAYGAGAAGCTCCTAACTTTGGGAATGCTGTTGGAAAGCAATTACATTCAACTTTTACATATAATAAAACTTAGTTAATTCAATGAAATGGGGGCACGCAACCAATTTGGATATATGTGGTGTTTTAATGAGTGGAGGCCTTATCCATGCAATAAGCAGTGGTGACTGTATCTTCATCCTGAATAATCAAACCCCTTTCAGATAATCAAATAAACAAAGTTTTTTGTATTTTTACTTTTTTACAAAGTATTGTAATATTACATAATACTTRGGAAGTATTTTGAGATCACAGGATGAAAGATGGTCTAGAAGTGCAATGTATTTATTATTATTAACATTTGATGAGTCCCCTGGCTTTTCTTTCAGGATTTTCTACTTATTTCGGTTGCACATTTTTAATTACTTAGTGAAATGATGTAGTCATATCTCAGGCTTGGTTTAATTGGAATTATTGATGTCTGAAGCAGCACCCAGGCTGGGAAAACTRGGGTCTGATCAAAGTCTGCAACTAATGGTTTAGGGAAGTTAAAAATTCAGTCTGTAATTAAAAAATGAAAGAGAGCGTGTGTGCTTTCAAAGCACGCGTTTTATGCTAAGGAAACAGTCACTTCTTATTTATTTGGAAATACTCATTGCAGTATTTAAAAATAAGGGTAACAATAATGACTGAAGTTTTTAATCCTGAATATTTGTTGAGTTTTTCACCTGGAAGATTTTACTGGATGCAACACTGTGCTTTCATACCTGCCAGTATGTTTTATTCTCTTTAGTTATATTTAGAACCGCATGTAAAATGGGAAGTTCATTTTAAGATGGGTTTCAAGATTTTTTGATGTTTTTTGGTTTTTTTTTGGTTTGGTTTGKTTTTTTTTTTGTAATGGAAACCAAGAATTTTGATTTTTCCCATGGAGGAATTTTTTTAGCTTGATTGAAAGTACATATAAATGTTTACAATTTTTAAATGTGTTATAACATATAGAACAAATAAGTTTAACATTAAAATGAATTCTGATTCGAGTTGATAAAAAAACCCAGAAGATATTAAGCAGTCAGAATTACCTTTTGAAAGTCTGTATCTCGGCTCGTTGCCTACTGAGGATGCACAGGACAGTTGAGCATCTCCAGTCAGGTGGGATGAATCCTTGCCTTCATTCTGAATGTGTCAGTGAGATGTTTGGACCGTTGTGTTTGTTTAGCAAATTTTACTAGATTTTTTGCAACATTTTGACTCTGATTATTTAGTGCAATGAAATATGGTGCTGTCCAAGTTAACTGGGAAAATGCACTTTTTTCACGTTTCTCAAACTTACTGGATTGTGCGTGGGAAAACACAACAGCAAACTGCTGTGCACGTGGCGTGATGGAGTTTGGAACCTGGGTAAATTTAACTGCGCTGGGGGGGCAGGGAACAGATGGAAGGTGGTGGGACTGGAGGAAGTTCAAGCAGATCGAAATAGAGAATGGTTTTTACTTGTATTAGGAACAAAAGGAGATAGGCTAAGTGATGCAAGAGTCTCGATTTCTCTTCTTAAACAACTTTTCCAGTCTTTTGTTATTTGATATCTTTTGTGTAGGGTCTTTTTGTGTACCCTTCTTATTACCAGAAATAAATACACATATTCCAAGGTGGATGGGAATCTTCCATTGAATGAGAGCAGTTGCAATCCAGTGCGCTCTGTGGAAGACCCACCACAAATTTCATCCTTTTTATGAAACTGTGTTCATACATTCTCCAAAAGTATGCATTTTTATCATTTGCACTGTATTGATCAGCACTTCTTGAACCATTTTTTTCCCTAATTCAGGATGTAGAGAGCTTTACATTATTCCGCTTACGATCTCAAGAGCTCTTTTTACACTGCTTGTTTGGGGATTTGCTTCCTTGGGAGAGTTTATTACTGTATGAATGAAAATGCTTTTCTGAAGCTGCTAATCATTTCAAGATTTAAAAAAACTAATTGAGAATATTTCCCATTATTATTAAACTCTCAGGGGTGCTATAGGGCGTGCACACTATTATAATCTAAACCTGCAATTTGGCTTTGCTTCTTGTGCCCTTTAGCACAGTGGTATATATGGGGAATTTTAAGGAGAACAGCCGACACTCCCCCACCCCAGCCACAGTGAAGAAAATGTGCTTTTTATCATTTTCTCATCAGCTGCTGCCTCCTGTTAGCAGCGAAATTGTTTTGACAAGTGTTATTTTGTCTGAACAGTATTCGATTATGGAAGGCCTCAAAGTAATCAAAAGAACTTCCTAACATTGTGGACTATTGGGCTGCAATATAATCTTCCCAGTGAAGTGGAGGACGACTCATCATGTGAGTCATTTTAAAAKTGGTTGAGGCAAATCACCGAAGAATATATGGTAGGGAGCATTTATTCTCTGTCACAGGATGTGCTAGATAAGATAATAGGCTATTTGTATGACTTTTTGATGTTGAACTTTAGCATTTCAAGTGCTAGATAGAGTGATATATTGGTTATGCATTGTACCTAAAGACTGTGCATGAAGCAGTCTGCTAGCATTGGATAATAATGCTAAGGCTCATCAATGAAGCTTTTTACACATGGAGCCAGTGTCATTTGAATGATTCTTTTTGTGCAACGCACTGGATTGCAGACGATTGGTACGTTGGGTAGAGAATGCTGTTTGTCAGTGTCCTGTTTTATAAGAGGTTACATTCATCTTCTGTAGCTCTGGTGAACCAATTTGCAGCCTGCATCCAGTTTACCTTAGCAATTTTCTTTGGAGTGAGCATTCCTTCTGAGACAGAATCACAGAATGACAGAATGGTTGAGGTTCGAAGGGATCTCTGGACGTCATCTTGTCCAACCCCGCTACTCAGGCAAGGCCATCTAGCACCAGTTGCCCAGGACCATGTCCAGACAGCTTTTGAATTTCTCCAAGGATGGAGGCTCCACACCTTCTCTGGGCAACTTGTGCCAGTGCTCAGTCACTCTTACGGTAAAAAAGGGTTTCCTGATGTTCAGAGGGAACCTCCTGTGTTTCAGTGTGTGCCCATTGCCTCTGGTCCTGTCACTGGGGAACCACTGAAAAGAGCCTGGCTCTGTCCTCTTTGCACCCTCCCTTCAGGTATTTTTATGCATTGGTAAGATCCCCCCTGAGCCTTCTCTTCTCCAAGCTAAACAGTCCCAGCTCCTTCAGTCTTTCCTCATATGTGACATGTTCCAAATCCTTAATCATCCTTGTGGCCCTTCATTGAACTCTCTTCAGTATGACCGTGTCCCCTCTTGTACTGGGGAGGCCAGAACTGGACCCAGCACTGCAGGTGTGGCCTCAGCAGCGCTGAGTAGAGGGGAAGGATCACTTCCCTCGACCTGCTGGCAATACTTTGCCTAATGCAGCCGAAGATACCATTCGCCGCCTTTGCAGCAGGGTCACCCTGCTGGTTCGTGTTCAACTTGGTCTCCACCAGGACCCCCAGCTCCTTTTCTGCCAAGCCCCCATCAACTATTTTGCTTTAACATATATCCCCATTAGGTAATTCTTCTCAAATTTTGTGATCTTGGCAAAGAACGTGCAACTCTCTAATTGCAGCATGCCAAAATCAATTGTCAAAAATATTTTTTTTTATTCTGGTTGATATATTAATCTTTTTATCGGGTATTTAATGTATTTTGCCACGCAGATTTTCTGAAATGTAGTTCTGCAATCTGTAATGTTTTTAGTAGGATCTTACCAGTCATTGTAAATTAAATGAATCTGAATTTACAGCAGTTACGCTTTGAACTGCTTAAAGCAGCTTTGTGCGTAAAAATACTGTGCTGTCAAGAATGGATTTGAACTTTTTTTTTTTAAATCTGCATAATCCTAGCTGTGTAAAAGTATACCTCTGTGTGCTGAGGGCTTCATTGATTACAGTCTATTGACACGATAGACCTCTCCCGTTGATCTTGTTTCTCTCATTTTATTCTAGTATGCGTATCTAATATTCTGAATAGCTGCTCATGTATAATATATGCAGATACAACTCCAGTATCACAATTTAATTGGATTAGTAATCAGGGATGAAGATACTGAACAGTCTTCAAAAATAAAGCCCATGTCCATGAGCCATGAGGGCAGTGAAGGTTGGCCTTGCCTCTAGCTGGTTATTTGAGAACATCTTTACAGGGAACAGAGAAGTGGTGACCTAAAGGACAGGACAGCGGGCTGGAATTACAAAATTGCGGAGCTTCTCGCACATTTGGTTTGGGCAACTTTGGACAATTCACTGTATCTCTCTGCCTTAGTTATCTCACCTGTAAATTGCACATGATATCTCTCTATTCTACTGTAGAAAGATGTTATAAACAAATAAATACCGTTATACTAGTGGTCTGCAGTTGAGTTTCTGTACAGAAATGCTACCAGGTTGAGTTACATGGGTAACCTTAGCATGGAGATCACACACTATTTCTACCTAAGTAGGTAGAAAAAGAATAAATTCAGGGTCCTGACAAAGTGCTCTGGTATGTTTAGGAGGAGCATGATGTCATGAGAGTATGAGAGGAGCATTCCTGGAGAACTGCGGGATATCGCCAGCAGGTAGAAGGCGCTAGTAGGCAACGGGCTAAACTTTTGTCCTGAAGTTGTGAGGCATCAGTCCGGCAATGGTTGGAGTTTGCAAGCAGGCTCTTTTGAATTATGTGTTCCCCGCACCTCCCTCCAAGCCAGCTACATCAAGCATGATGGCAGTATCCTTACAAGACGTGGGAAGAGCCCAAATAGGATTAACATTGGGCTAATAGCCCTGCTCTTTTCAGGATGATGTAATTTGAAAGACGTGTTGACCATAGGCCTCAAATTTGACAGAAAGTCTCTGCCTCAGTTTGAAACTTAAACTACTAATTGTGAAGTCAGTCCGTTTCTGGCTTGTAGAGTGATAATTAAAATCCTGTTTGCAATGGAAACTCAAATGCAGCACTAAATATGAGATAGTTCTTCACCCTGCCTAGTATATTCCTGCCATGCTTTCCACTGAGCAGTCTGGCTGCAATTCTTATTTCCTACATCACCTGGCAATCTTTAAATGTGAGAATAAAAACCTCTTGTTCCAGCTCCAGTGTCGTGAAGTGACATTTATTTGGACCATCTAGAACCTTTAGGTTGCATACTCCACGTGTGCTGCATATTCAGCATACAAATAGACGAATATGAGGGTGTGAGACAGACGTGCACTAAATTGATAAAGACATCATCTTGGAGTGTGTATTAAAAATGAATTTCAGTGAATTAGATGTTACATAATAAAAGAATTAATCTTAAAAATTGCTGGTACAACTCGTCTGTGTTATTATTCTGRTACCAATTTAATTCCATTTATTATTGTTAAACTCATCATTCTAAATTTGCACATGAGTTTCAGATGATTAAAAATCTTGATAACACCAATCCAGAATTACACAATGAAGTGTATTACAGCTGTTCTTTGATTATAACGAGTGGTGGGCACACCTTTCACTCCTGAAAGCCATTTAGTACCATYAAACTGTTGCGTGGGTTTGATTATTCATGAATTTGAGTTGTATTCACTATCTCAACAAATTTGAAGTTTTATGGTTTACTGCTGTGTYCTCAAAATAGAAGAATGGACCAAAGCCTGTACCATTTATTGAGGCAAAACTATTCCTGCCTGAGAAGGAACTGCAAAGGCCAATATAAATATAATGCAATTAAAATCGGTCTGTGAAAACAGCCGTGACTGCTGAGGAGAGAGAAATATGTTATTTGGTGCTGATTGTTTGCCCAAAATCTCCTAATGAGTTAAAATGAAAGTAATTAAAAAAGAGGCTAAATGTCAAGGAAAAATTTCCTGAGCAACTGTTCCAAAGCCTGCTACTGGCTTCAGTCAGAGAGAGGGGGAATCTGTATCACCCGAGACACTTAAAGCTATGAGATAAGAAATTGATGATTAAAAATGTCAATAGATAGGGCTCAGACAGACGTCTTTCCTGTCCTTTCTGATTTTTATATCTCTGTAGTCTTAAGGATGAACTGGCCCCATGAGATGGAGCGACAGCCATGAGTCATTAGTCAAATGTAACTAAATTATACAGTTATCTGTGTTCTTCTAAGTTACCATTTGTTTAATAGCTAAACTGTTGTACCGTTGCTGTGTATCGTTGGTATTCCAGGCGTGCTGGGTTGTAAACCTGTGACAAGGTTGGAATGTTGTAGCCTCTTCTACTTTGCACTGGGAAAATCTAGCAGACTTTAAGGGTGGCCATTGTCGATGTATTTCTGCTCTGTATTGCATATGTTTAAAAATAAATGCAGGCCCTTCTTGATAACTGTAGCGAACTGTCAAAGCTAATGTAGAGATTTAATAGTATAGCCAATGTAAGAGTTAATAATAAAGGCTAAAATTTAGCCTCTATATAAGTTTATGTAAAACAGTAGAATTATTATTTGCTTACATCAACTGGATTTGGCATGAAGGTAGGCAGGTGGGAGATTTTTTTTTTTTAGAGGGAGAGAGAATTTTTCATCTCTGCTCATCCAAAGTAGTTGTCTTTGCTTTCAGGGTTTATTTGAAGTAGTTGAATGACTCCTTTACAGCGGGGAAGCTGTTTGCATACTGCTGTCAGTGACATCCCTTTCTTGCTATCTCTGTCGCGTGGAAGTGAGGCTCATGCGAGAGTAGGAGATGAGAAGAGGCTGTATTTTACATAGAACTTATGCCTCGGTTGGCTGGGTGAATTTTTCTGGTGTTTTTATGTTGAAGAAAAATACTCTAAGGTGGAAAACAGAGCTGTAATGCTCGGGAGTTAACTGTCAGGGTACAATTCTAATTCAGGAAGCTTGAGACCTGTGTGATCCTTTCTTGTTAGTACATGCTTTTCCTGCTTTTAGGTCTCCTGATCAACAGAGCGCTAAAGATAAGGATCTTATATTTTTTTGCATGAAAAAGAGCACAGTAAGAGTTTGATGAACAGACACTTTTGTAATAAAACTCTTCTGTCTCATTGAAACGGTAGATTGCTAGCTATTACATGACACCGAACAGTTTTCTTTTCAGTATTATCACACAGCGACTTAAATGTGATGAGGCATTAGAAAAGATTGAATTATTTTAATTTTACTTTTTCACTGGGTTCTGAAGCCATTGAGTTTTATTTTGAAGTAAATTATCCTATTTATCTTGTCTGCATAAATACCTTTATGAATAATGCAAGAAGCTGGGATGGTAAAAGTAAAAATTACAGACCTGTCCTTAAAGGACAGGATTAACATCCTGCAAGAGCTTATTCAAGACCAACTGCTGCCTTTATTCTACAATACAACAATGTGCCATTTTTGAGCTTTTGCAAAGCCGTTATAGTGGAGTGTTGCCAGATCCATTAACAATTCTGTACTAATGACAGTTAAATAACTGAGTGGGGTAAAAGCAGGCAATGGAACGGTTACGAGATCTCCTTTTACACGGATGCTGTAAGAAGGCTTGAATGAAAAAACTGCAAAAATAGTTCCACGGGGGTAAGAGCAGCGATGTCTTATGTTGAATTACAGCTAGAAATGAAAAATATTACACTTAATGCAAAGGTAGTGCAGATATTTAGCCGAAGACTACAGAAGCAAATTAAGGTTACGGGAAATTTTCAGTTCCCAATGAAATACTAAATTTGCCGTTTCTCACAAGCACTCTGTTTTAGACTATCTAGCTATTAACGCAGATATACAGAAAAYCCATCCAAGTTTGTGACTCGGTGAATGTGTTTTCACTGACTTTTGTGAGCATGGCTTTTGTTAGCCGTGTGGGACAACAAGGTGAAGATGTGCATGTAAAGACTCGGGCTCCTCCATCCGCGGCGGGATGCTGCGATGCTGTGAGAAGGCAGAGCCTGGAGCCCTGAGAGCCGTGTGCTCGCTCGGCTGCCAGGAGCATTGAGGGCAGGCAACACCTAAAGCATGGGAACACAGCCAAAAAATGTCCACCCGTTGTTTCCTCTGGCCTGTGTCATTACAGAATTTCTAAACAGGTTTTTCTGTGCTCCTTTGAAGAATGATTATAATTTTTGTACTGTTTTCACTCTCGGGTCAGAGGTATGCGCTTTCATTTCAGCTTAACATAACTTTATGAAGAAAGCGTAAGCATCTGCACACACAAAACACACACAGACACACACACAAACAGTGCATATATCGCTCAAATTCTATAGCAAAACCCAAAACCAGACTTTGATAGAAAGATATTCATCCTGATGCAAGTGAGCAAATATAGCGCTAGGATCTAAAGATGGAAAAGCAAAGATGAAGAAAGGTGAATTGATTCTAATTCCCTGACCTGGCCATTATGTATAGCAACAACTTCCTATGCAGAAAAAGTCCTCAAAAAGGTGTTTTCAAAAGCCATAGTATGTCCATAATATGATCTATTAGGTGAATTAAGTAACGTCACGGGATATGATACACCATTTTATAAAGCTGTTACTTGCAGTTCCCTCTTGGTACTATGAGCATCTTAAATCATTCTGAATTTCTAAAACAAATCCRTAATATTTTCCTATACCTGCAGAGATATGTTTATACATCTGCTACAAATAATGCACAAGACCACAGGAGAAGCTTAYAGACCTAATCATAATATTTTTCTCCCCTTTTGCTCTTTACGTACATCATTTTAAGCATGGGAATAAGAAACTGCAATGTATTAGACAAATGGAGAAGCCACTAATGGTTTTCCCTGTTTATGCCGCTCTTCATGCATATTGTATTACATGGTGCTGCTAATGACGTCTTGCCAAAGGAATACTAACTTGCTGCAGAAGCAGGGGAAGGGTTGCTTCCCCGTTCCCCTCCCCGCACCATCAGCCCAGCCCGTCTCCAGCACGCACACCACGCRCGCATGCGGGAGAAGGCTGGCCTGAGCAGCAAGGAAGAGTGCTGAGTTTAACCTGGAGAGGAGCAGGGCACCTYCCGTAAGCTGGAAATGGCTCTGGGAGAGGAGAGGTAGTGCCAGGGAGCAGAGCTTGAAGGATTTTTTTACTAGTTGCTTCTGCGTCAACGGTGTCTTTCGTGGCAGATTTTCCCCAAGCAGCCCGCACAGCATCTCCTTTTCCCTTGCCCTCTGTCCCTGGCATGGGTAGGGCAGTGCTGGTGTAACTCCACTGGTTTAAGGAGATCAGGGAAGTAAAGGAAGAACCTATACAATTGAAAGCAAGTCCTGTTTGCCCAGCTCTGCTGGTTTAAGAAATTGGTTTGTGTCTCCCTAAACGTCAGTGGACAAAAGCTATAGACAGGTATGGTACTGCCACAATAAAGTCATCTGGTCCTGAAATAGTTCTATGTATTATTTTACTTTTCTGACATAACCTAGAGAGACTCGTACGCTGACGCTCTTCGTCTTCCGTTAAGTAAACTGCTGCTTAGTTTTGGTATCCTGGCAGGCTGGCTTTCTGAAAAGTAATCTGCTAGTCAATTAGTACCCTATACCAGGAGCCTAATTCAAATACACTTTCAAAAGGGCTCAAGTTTAGAAATGAACTTTAGGAAAACTCTATTGATTTTGTAGATGAAAAATGTAAAATTGAACGGATAGAGGTCCAGTACAGGACTGACCCAAGGAAGCAATCTTTAAACAGGAACATTCTCTGATTCAACACTGGGAAAGAGAAGAAAGCAAGAAGGATTCATTTGCAATTGACCTGCAATAGCAAAGTCATTCGCTTTCCAAATAGGATTAAACTTGTTCCATCAGCCATGACATGTGAAAAGATCATAGTTATAAATTCCATTTGCTGTAATGAATTGAAAGTGTCTGAGTTTGCAAGCAGCACTCATCGTTGATGGACAGCTAGATTTGTGCAGTGTTTTAACACTAAAATTAGCTTCTACAAAATAAAAAGTACGGAAAAGATGGCAGCAGTGACAGATTTTAAAGCATAAAAAAATTGACTTTATTGTTAGATGGAAGCTGAATAAAGCTAGAAATAAATAGTGGTTATAACCCTGTTATGTAGATAACTTGCTTCATTCTTGAGTGAGGGTGAACACAAAACTGGAAAAAGGCATTTGTTTAGGTTTCTCGGCCATATTTCAACACGAATAAATATTGTTACTTAAAAGAGGAAAAATCGAACTTTTCTATGGTATTGCTTGTAAGATGTAAGAAAATGGGAATTGTATTGAATTCGTTCAAATCAATTTCGACGTACATCAACAGGACTCCACTGCAGTCTATGAAACCATATTGGTGCATGTACTTYGTAAATCGAGATAAAAGCTACACTCTGCGGTTACTTGATAACCTTAACTCAGTCTTGCATCAGGATCATGAGACATTTGTACTTTGATGCTTGCAGAATGAAATGCAGTTTCAGAACCTATTTTCCCCAAATTTGTGTGTTTGGTGTACACAATTTTATGCATATTTTAAATGTGCCGGTTGCCAAGAAAAAAATCTCAATGGGTGAAAATGGCTAATATTTGTGAATAATTTGAGATTCGTTTTAATTGATAAGGTACCCAGCTGAAAACTGTCCAAGATTTAAAGAAGAAAAAAAAAAAAAAAAATAGCTTGAGCTAAGCAGAGGAATGAAAATATAATAGCTTCTTAAATTACCGCAAGGTTAACATATAATTAATTTGCTAATTTTAATTACAACCTTACAAAATGTGCTGAAAAATGCTCAAAGGGGAGAAGCAGGCAGGTGCCAGCCATGATAACCAAGGCTACGAGCAATTATGAGGTCTCTATTAACCATGTTACAGAAATTTTAAACACTCCTTTATAAAAACAGCACATTTATTGAAACTTAGCAGGGTATTCATCTTGCCGTACCTTTCCATTGCTACAGACTTGCTGTCATTTGCCTCGCACTTTTCCAGCTAAATGTTTTATTGCAACTGAAACATGGACTGCTTTTTCTGTTTGTCACATGCTGTCATACATATAGGAGGTGTTTATTTTGATTGTATAAACAAAAGAGATTAACTATTGTTTGCAAAGTGCTCTGAGCACCGTAAGTGGTAATAGCTGCCAATATCACAGCTGAACACGAGAGACACAAATCCTGAAGAAAATGATTTTTCTTTCCAAGGTGTCCTGGGACATGCAGTTTGTAAAGCAGGAATATTGCTGAAACTGCCTTTTCAGTGGACGAACCTGCTCTGCAATGCTTTATATGCACAGACAAATGCAACTTCTGAGTTAAAAAAAAATCAAACAAAGAACAAAAAAATCTGCACGTTTGCGTTGCGTTTTAAACAAATCATGGTGTAAACGAATGTCTTGTATGTATCGAATTCCATGATGTATTATTGTTCTTTTTTATTGTTGTTATGTGAGTCATGTTTTAAGTGTCTGTTGTTTGGAACCATAATAAACCTTAATCCATCTATTAAAGAAAGATTTAAAAACAAAAAAAACAACAAAAAAACCCCAACAACAAACAACCAACAACATAAGCAAAAAAAACAAAAAAAAACAAAAAACAAAAAAAACAACAACAAACCTAAAGCATTGGTGTCAAAGGAAATTAATTTCCTGGCTGGCTTGTGTTTTTCTCTGAGGCAGATATTGATGAGTGTGCAGAGGGGATCATTGAGTGTCACAACCATTCACGCTGTGTTAACCTCCCAGGGTGGTACCACTGTGAGTGCAGAAGCGGTTTCCATGACAATGGAAGCTATTCTCTTTCCGGGGAGTCCTGTGTTGGTAAGCAATGATCAGCATAGTGCTTTTTTTCCTCCTTCTGCATGGTGTTATAAAGTGCCTATTGAGACACTGTCCTGAGCAGTTACTGTGTTTAAGGCTAAAATGAGAATGCAAGCGAGCGTGTCTGTGTTTGTCAGCATCCCCAGCCACGCAGCGTGGGTGCTAGTTCAAGATGTGTCACATTTTGGAATGGTTATTACAGGAGGGAGGCAGTCAGAGATCCAAAGTGTGACTTACTGCGCTTTGCCATTTATCATAATAAGTTGCTGTAAAACCTGAAGTGAAAGTAGGCTTTCTGGGGAGCATAATAGGCCACAAAAGGGGAAAAGTTGGKTTTCCATTTTCAAATTTCAGCAGAGCAATATGAGAACACATTTGGGTTATGTCTGTGTTGCTTTGATTTGTTTGTTTTGCATTGTTTGGCATCTTCATAATTTTATTTTTAGAATTATGCAAATAGCATCAATCACTGTATGCACCATATTTGCAGAATAAAGCCCTAAGAGCATGAGCGGAGAGGAATTTTTAAAGGGTGCAGAGGAGTTTGTCGGCTGTTTCTATGGGAGGACAAAGGATGAGGCTCCGTGAGGATATGGTGGCACGCAATTAGTGCTGGTTCTTGCAATCTGGCTGCCCTTGACTGGCCGTAAGACTTTGTGTGCCACTACAGCAAGTAAGCAGTTATAAAATCGTAGTGAAGATGGTAATTGTGGCTTATCTCTGCCTTACGATTTTTCCACCTTCTTACTTATTCTCAGAAGCCTTATACATAATTTCTATATGATATTTTATCAGATGAGTTTAAAACTATTTAGAAAGGATCCCATTTTAACTTCTATAGAGATACAGATCGACTTCTCATAGTTCTATCTCCTTTCTTTGGAATTTCAGTTACTTCGTCTCTACTCAGTTCTATGAATTTTCTATAAAAGCTTTTCTGCTTCTTCTGTGAAAGACTTTCTTTTTAACACTGTAAATTTCATTTATCACATCYATAGGTGCAAAGGGATCTTTCTAAGATTTAAAGTGTACAGTTAAAGTAAAGGTTAAAATAGAAATTTGTAATAAAAAATATAAATTTACTTGTAACTTGTAACAAACATTCTTGTCTTTTACAAATTTTGTCTCTTAGAAGTCCTTGGGATAAGATAGCATTGTGATTTAAAAATGCAGAGGAACAATAATTATTTTCAAAACCAATATTTTGTAGGTTGTCCAGATATATTAGCTTTTTACACATTGTCCTAAGCTGACGGGGTGCTCAATAAAATCACAGCGGTGAACTTCGTTGGGGTGGCTGTGTAAAAAATGGCAAATTTTACAGCATTTTGTGACTTAATAAATAAAACACCACGTGAAAGTCATGTATTTCTAAACAGGTTCCCAAATGTTAAGAGTTCTCCTCTGGTTTATTTAAATACTGTAAAAGGAATGACGGAGAGAGCAATGTTGAAAATACTTGCTTTGTGAGAAGTCAAAGCAACGTGACACAACCTTCAAAAAGCCCTGAGGCAGTTGGGGATGAGGAGCATTTGTAGCACTCCTGATGCCTACCTCTACTGCTTGCATGGGGAACCCCATCCCTTGTCAGGCTGACCTTACGTAGCTATTTTGGGACAAAGAGTATCTAAGGCTCAGGCCGGTCTCRGGGGGAAGACAGGTGCATAGACAAGACTGTGGTTTTGAATGGCCCATAACTAGGCTCAGTTGCTGATAAGGTCAGCATTCCTTGCGTTGCATCGCTATTAAAAGGAAGGGCACTTGGCTACCTCACAGCCAAAAAGAGCCCAAAATGTTCTGTATTCTGGGGAGATTGAAGGGATGAGTTTTCGTGAAAACAAACTGCCCTCGTTTTGACCTGTGCAGCATGCTGGAGGTTCGTTAAGGTGAGGTGCTCATCTTGCCATATGCAAGTTGTAAACAGRATGTGAAATCAGTGGGGTTATTTTAACTAAATAGCTTTTCAGAACCATCCGCTGCAGGGTACCAGTGAGGAAGAGAATAAACCAGTTTATTTTATTTCATTATACTGGTTAACCAATTAAAAATTAATTGAAAGATTCTGCTAACCCATATTGACAAAGAAATTTCAAACCATGATGTTTATTTTAAAGCGCAACTAAGAATTGGTTAAAATGACAGATAGATAACACTACACATTCAGGCTAAAACTCRCTTTCTTGAACACTGACTTTCATCACGGTACAGAGCTTGTTTGCATGGTGGCGTATTTAGAGTCAGAGCCAGAGTCATTCACTTTATTTCAGATAAAAGAGGGTTCATCTGCTTAGCAACAGCATTTTGTCCTGGCATATTTTACAGACTGTATACTGAAATCCTAGTGTGTACCTGAGGTGGATTTGGGCCATTGCCCTTCAGTATGTTTTGAAACGTTTCTTCTTCGTCCCTGAAGGACAAAACTTGG
Source organism: Phoebastria nigripes (assembly GCA_035582835.1). Classification (NCBI taxonomy): domain Eukaryota; kingdom Metazoa; phylum Chordata; class Aves; order Procellariiformes; family Diomedeidae; genus Phoebastria; species Phoebastria nigripes. Next base: position 1,236,747 of record JAYKAV010003199.1, read on the forward strand.
AGAACAATAAATAGGCTAAGAACATAAGTAAAAAAAGATTAAACCCTCCCCCACAAAATAATAATAATAATAATAATAACAACAACAACAACATGTGAAAATCATAAGGCAGTGGGAGGGAGCACTCAGCTCTGACAGATTGCCCAAAGCCCGGGCAGCCGGTTGCTTTTGCTGGATGCGTTTGCGTATCTATTGGTTAACCCCCTTTCCCTCCGTTTATATGTAGGTGATCCTGGAGCTGAGTCATTGCTTGCAGTGTCTCTGCAGTGCTAGCAGAACATTTTAAAAAAAAAAAAACATCTATTTGAGAAGTGTTGTGATACCTCAGTGCTTCTKAAAGCTTTATTCTCGTTGACTATGAGAAAACAGTGGAGTTTGTCACCTGGCAAGGGACAAATGTGTAAATCAATGAATGTGGCGGGGAAGGTCATAATATTGCACCAGAGCTTGGGTAATAAGGATGTATGACTTAGCCAGGCCACTTCAAGTTTGGGAAAATTCTTTTATTGCTCAAAATATCAACCGAAGGCAGCTTTGAAAAGGGAATATATTTCTATGGACATGCTTTTATAAAAGATGTCGGCTTCATAAGGTGATGGTGAGCAGACTCAAATTAAGAGAATGTAATTTAATTTCCAGCGGTAGCGTTTTTATGAGGCACTGGCCTTTCACAATATGTTATTAAGAATACTGCTTGCAGACAAGAGACAATTGCTATGCTAAGTTGCTACCAAAGTTTTCTTGGCAATTAAAACACGTAGGCTATAATTGCTACGTTGTTTTTTTTTTTTTTTCTTTTTTAATAAGAGCTTTGCTATGCTTTAAGGTAAACAAACAAAAATACTTTATAGAGAACTATGAGTTTTCATGTGATACGTATCCCAGTATTAACTACTATCTACTGATACCATATTGAAGCAACTGGCATACATTGGTTTTTCCCTGTACTAAGTACCTGTTGCCAAATACTGCTACCTCAGAAGGTAATCATTGAATAAATCCTCACCACTGAATTTTCAGTGATAACCTTTAAGATTATCAGAACCAAAAGAAGGGAAAAACTGGCAAAGAAATGCTGTATTCTGGGAAGTTAATAATGTCCCACAAAGCTTGCTCCTATCTACAGCAGAAAAATAAAAGCAAATGAAATTATACTTTTAAATCTCTCTCTCTCTCTTTAAGTGAGATGCTTCTGGTCTGTAGAGAGCTGTTCAGACCCTGGAGTGCAAAATTCCCGATTCCATTTTTTTCATGATGTTTCGTGTTTCTCAGTCTCTACATTGTGACTTGCAAGCACAGAAGGAAGAACAACCAAGGCAGCAGTTCCTGCCAGTTGTTGGTTCTTTTTTTATTTTCTTTAAGAATCAGTGCAAGTTTTGTAGGGAAGCTTAACACGGATCTTCCTCCTACCAAAAAACCACAGGATTCACCGTGTGAAAGGTTACGTAGCTAGACCTCACTGCAGGGTTAGAGTAGCTGTGGGGAAGTAAAAGCTGGAAAAAGGTAGGAGTCAGCAGCTTGTGAGAGAAAACTCCACATGTGTTAGGCTCCCACAAAAGTTGGGTGCAGCAATGCTTGAGGGTCAAGTCTGAATGGGTTTAAAATCAGTTCCTGAAGCTTTCATATACTCTATAGTATGCTGCAGTGTTGTCTGTTACCTAGATTAGAAAGTAAGAGAAAAGGAGGTTTGTTCTTTGTTTATTTTGCCCCCTTTCTGTGTCAAACAAAAAGCTAGACCCCTCCTTTGAAAATCTTCCTATATGCCTGAGAGTTGCTTTTCTATCTATCGTTAGAGAAGTGGTACGTAGACAGAAAGGTTTGCGTATGGTACAGAGTATCCAAGACCAACTCTAGAACCTGCTGTTTTATGACTTCTGTTCTGCTCATAGAATTTCTTAAAGCTCGTAATACCAGAGTCTGTGTCTGCGGATTTTATCCTGCAGAATAAAAATTACCTTGCTTGCTTTCCATTTAGTAAATTCTGATTCTTGTATTCTGAGAAAAAGTTGTGTCTTCAAGATAATTGTGTTTAGTCATTTCTATATTTCTAGAAAGCATTAGTAAATCCTATATTCAGAATCTAATTTACTATGCAATGTTCTTTAATAGACCATTATGTCTCTATAGAATAAAAGTACTATCATAAAATATTTTCTAACTAAAAATGAATCTGTTTAGTGATATTTTTTTTTTTTCCCCCAAAGACGAGTCCAAATCACTTTGTTTGATTTAGAAAGAAGGCAAATACATTAAGTGACAAGTGGCCTGTGAAAAATGATATGTCAAAACAGCGTTTAGTTAACTTGTACATACATTGGTTTGGGAGCCCAGCATACATTTTTCACGTTAACATTATACTGTAATGGTTTAATGTACCGTAACAGTTAAAATTAGCACATTAGTAGGGTTCTTTCTTCTGCAACAGCTTATCATGATATTACAGAGCACCATACTGCATGACTTGCTTGCACACATTTATTAAGGTGCTATAGAAAAGTCATACCATTAAAACCTGAATAGCCTTGAAAACTAAGAAATGAAGTAGCTAGGGATTGGTTTAAAATTTCAGTGAAACCAAGTTAATGAACTTGTGTTGATATGTACGGTCATGCTTGTCTTCTACCCCATTCAAATACAGTGGCCATGGGACCTCTCATAATATCTGAGGCAAATTACTTCTCGTTACAGCCAAAAAGGATGGAAAAGGAAATTGCATCTCAGGGGATTATTCTGTTCCATTTTGATTCTGATTTCTTGCCTGCCCACATTACCAACCTATCTTTATGTACTTTGAGAGTATATTGGGAATGAGCGTGTCTTGGGTGGTTTGTTTTCTTTCTTTTCCCGTCCACAAAACGTGACTAGTTGCATTGCGGCTAAAACACATATGCTCAGGTACTTGTTGCCGTACATTTTTTTAAAGAAGCACAGATTGGGAGTGTTTGAAGAGTGAAGATCTTGATCGGTTTTATGATAGTCCTGTGCAATGTTTGGGGTGGCATGTCTCGGCAACAGTCACTCTGCTGTTGGCTATATGTTGTTGATAGAAAATATGGTAAGGCTAGCATTGCAAGCCAGTTTCTGATTATGGTCATTTCCACTATATCCTCGCTTTTCCTTGAAAAGGAACTGTGTGGAGCAGGAAAGTAAAGCTCTGCCACTTTTACTTGGGTTAATTAGTAGCTTATGCCGCAGACTAACTCAATATAATGAATAAGATTGCAAAGTCCTATTCCAGGTGTGAAAATGAGATTGTTTTCACAGGTTGACAGGATGTGTGAAAGAACTAATCCCCCCCAGAGTCAAGACAGACATCTTGTTCTTGTGTTAAACATAGGGAAAGACTATGGAGTCTCCTTGCTATTTCACAGATGTACTCGTCCATCGTTCTTAAAAGTTGCTTGATTTATAAATGAATATTTCATCTTCTTCCTACCTAGTGTTGTTACAATGGGAAATAAGATTTGTGTACAGTTTTGCCTTGCCCATCATTAAATGTTYCAGTTTTGGGCCCGCATCTTCTGAGCGCAGTTGTGGAAAAGCAAACGAAACCTGAGAGGAGTGTGGGGAATTTGAGCTGAGCAGGGATTTGAATAATATAAAAATAATCTATATGCAAGAGTCTTATAATACAATTTTCATATTCATTAGAAGATTGTTTTGGACATGTTCAGAATTTTAAACTAGGCTCATTTTTCAGCACCTAAGTAGATACATTGATTCCTGTTGTTAAGAGAAATTTCACGCTAAATATGAGTGCTTTCTTCCATGTTTTGCATAGCCATCTACATGCTGATCTCATGTCAATATGAGCACGTCCATTTGATTGCCATTAAACCGAAATACTTTCTTGAGCTAACAATATGGGAGCATTTGTCTGGTATTTTTTCCTCCCCCACCCCCCAATCTGGTTTGAGGCTGAAAGAGTGAAAGGGACAAAAACACGTTATGCTTATAACTTCTTTTCCTCAAGTTACTGGGAACATTGGCTGTTTGTTCTGACTTTTAGAAACGCAGTCAGCAACAAGAAAAAACTGCCAAAGGGATGTTCTCAGAAAATTAGCTCTATTAAAAGTTCAGCTGGAAATGAGTGCAGTGTCCAATCCTTTTATATTTGATTAATGACTAAAACTTTTAAATAATAAATGCCATAAAATAATAAGAAACCATCATTTGCATAAAGAACGAAAAAAGTGAGCAAACTGAGTAGCAATTAGGAATTTATGTTCACACTACGTTAACTCAGCTTTGCTTGATTGGTTTCTTTGTCAAGAATGTCCCATTTACCAGTTTGGGCTGCTCTTAATGGGAGCATCCTTTTTATGTGTGCTAAACGGAGAACAGCAGTAGCAGTACGTAAATAGGATGTTCTTCCCTTTTGGATATGTATAACAGATTAAGTTGGCTTTGTGCAGTGTGAACAGGTCTGTACTACTGAGAATATGAATAATGTTAGTTTCTATAATTGCTAACATCTGGCTTTCCATAAATCTGTTAAATTACATGGAAACAGAATTAGATTTCTGTGTCATAAGAAAAGCAATTACATGGAACTCTGTAGGCAATATGGCTTTATATTAATCTGTGGAATCCTTTTAGTTTTGAACTGTGAAAGCTACCCTTCTAATCTGCATTGTGATCCTGCTACATCCTATATATATGCTATTCAAGGAGCCCTTAATATGGTGGGGAAGAGAATATTGACCATGCTTGGTGAAATCGCCAAAGACAAAGTGAATGCTTCATTTATACCTTTGTCTTCAGCATAAAATACAAGTCAAGGAAAATGGGATATTTCTAAGAATATTTTAAGTCTTACAGTAGCTGTTTGGGTATAATTCATTTCATACCAGTTCATTCATAGCTCTCTTCATGTCACTCTTCATGGTTTTTACCTCCTGTGATACTCTGGCACTTGTTAAACAATGAACTACACGTTTTAATTTCTCTTAGTGCAACGCCTTTTACACCAGTGATAGCGGATCTTTCAAGTACTCAGTAGTGCTAAGCTATGCATTGGAGCAATAATGTTAGGTTTTGGCAATTAAGACTGTCAGGGCAGCAAAATACACCATTTTTAGGGAAGTCTGAGCGATGAGCAATTGAATCGTGCTGTCAGGCCACTGGGAACATCTCTTACAAGGGACTGGCCCGCAGCTTAGCCCGGGAGTGAAGCCCATCTGCAGTGTAATTGCCTCCAGCTTCCCTTTGGGTCTATAAGTAGAAAGAGGAGCAGCCGTTTTCTGGCGGCCCAGGCCCCTGACTCAGTTGTGCAGGCTGATTTTGCATTTGCTCAAATCCAAGGGCACTACCACATTTCCACTTGTTCCTGGACTATTTATGAATTGAAATCAGGAATTTTACTAACCAGGTCAGAGGGAATTTAGTGATTTGATTGTTACAGAGTTTCCTTCAGCAGATTGAGAGAATCTTTAACATCTTTTAAAGTTCTGTTTTTCTTGTGAACCCATGGCAGTCATCCAAAAAGTAGGGCAACTAGCCATCACATCCCACCTAAATTAGACTTTAGGTAATCTTCTTTGTAAATTCCATTGAATTTTTAAATTTGTTGTTTTAGAAAGGAATTAAAAGTACTCTTGAGTAATATCGAACAGTTAAAAATTTCACACTAGCAGTTAGGTAATTTTCAATGGTAACTGTGAGGATTCTTCCTTGTAATTTCTGAATTAGTATAATAGTGTTCTGGAATTTTCATGATAGAAACCATCACATACTTCTGAAGGATTTTCTTCTCCAGCCTTCCTCCCGCTGTTGCTTACAGTTTTCATTGTTCGTGTTGGAACAAGAGGGACCCACCAGTTTACTGGTATTTTATCTGGACAATCTGTCAATATATTGTTTAAGAACAGTCCAAAGTTATTTTCTGAAAGAAGCACCTGTTTTTCACAATATGCTTAAAAACCTCATGGCTTTTGCTGCAAGAAAAAGAATCCCTAGATAAATTCATATTGCATAATTATATTTTACCCTTCAAAAGCAATTTTAATGGGATACTGTAATTCACTTTTCTCTAGTGTATAATGATTTTCTTTTGTTACTTATTTCTTTGTGTCATTGCTAAACCATACTTTTCCTGCATAGCTTTGTTCTGAGACTTTTTTCCTGTATAAGGTGCCTCTGATTTCTTTCTTTATTTCCTTTCTTTTTTTTTTTTTTTCCTTTTTTTTTTCCCCCCCCCCCCCCCAATTCACTTATACCTTCCAGCAACGGGAAAAGGATGCAATTGACTGCGTTTAGTATGGGAAATATTGATCATGCTAGGAACTTATGAAGAATAGTGCACTTCTGTTTTGGTGTAAAATCCAGAACAAGAGAGTGGTCTAATTGACAGAAAGTCACTCCGATTGTTCCCTTGTTTCCAGTCACTGGGAAATCGCTATACACCCTATTGTCTGAAGGTTCAAGTTCATCATTGATATACAGTTCCGCTAGGTATGTCAGTCTCAGCATTTACAATTAAGCCTGCTGGAGATAGTTTAAGAACTCTTGGTGGAACCAAAACAAACATTGAAGAATAACCTAAAAAAATCAGTGTTTAATGTCTGGCAAGTAAATATGGAAGATATCAGACAGAAGGCACCCTCTTCCACCAGCAAGGCAGATGAGCAATAATTCCTTAATACAGAAATAAAATTTGCCCTGTGAAAAAAATGTCCAAAGCATTATAAATCTGCTGTTTTGCAGATATCGATGAGTGTGCCTTAAAGACCCACACCTGTTGGAACGATTCAGCCTGTGTGAACCTGGCAGGAGGGTTCGATTGCCTTTGTCCATCCGGACCATCTTGCACTGGAGACTGTCCCCATGAAGGCGGCTTCAAGCGGAATGGGCAGGTGTGGACCCTGAGGGAGGACAGATGCTCCGTTTGTTCCTGCAAGGTGAGATCCAGCTGGTCTGGGTTTCAGGAGTCCTTTAATTCTCTGGGCTCATGTCAGAAACCCAATATCGCACTGCCACTGGTGTTGGCAAAAATACTAGCCTAAGCCCAAAGTGCTGAGGCAAAAGGTAAGCTCTGCTGTGGGTACTGAAGCTGTGATGGGGAAATTCTTCTGGGAAGTAGCCTTTTTTCTTATTTTGCACAACCACAGACACAGCTGAATAATGGCTAATCCTGCTGAGCTTCTCCCATGTGACCCCGTGGGCCAGAGCCACTCGTAGTGTGCCTTGATTAAGCGTCTTGCGTTACCCTTTAACGGAATGTGCAGGTGATCAGCACGCGTACTGGAAACGTTGAAAACTGTTTTCAATTTCTGTTTCACGTGAATATGCATCTCTCAGGACAAGTACTGTAGTCAGCCATCTTCCTGTTGGTGGTGTTTCCCTTTATTTGGAATACACGTGAATTAACTGGGTGAGAAGGAAGGCCTGAGCATGAGTCAAAGTTTAGAGGACCTAGCAGCAGGCACTTAATTTCCTCAGGTGAAGAAGGGCAAAGGCCAGCTTTCTCCTCCTCATCCCAGCTTGGCTGTGTTGGCAGCTCTCCCATTTCAGCAGTGGAGCTCTCTCTGCACCTTTGGAGAAGCCAGGTGCAGTATAAGTAGATCTACTTTAGAGTTAACACTTAGATCAGTTGTTTGGGGTTTGTTTTTTTTTTTCTCCCTGGAAATTATCCGTTCATTTCTGAGTGTGGTAACCAAGTTAAAAGAACATTTGACTCTGCTTTCTTCATTTTCACTAGTTAAAAGAGGAGCGCTGTCATTGAAATTAGAAGAATTTTAGAAATGCACCAATCTGAGAAATGGTTGGTCTTTTATGGCCGCTTTGACCTGATGCGTTCATAGCGCTGGTAAAGCTGTCCTTGGACACAGCAGAACACTATTGGCCCTTGCATAGGTCTAAGTAAAAYGAGATTTTGGCCACTGCGAAAAGCTGAACATAGAGCATGAGAAGTGGCCTATCAGTCCCCGTGTCTTAATGCTGATGAGCCAGAGAAGCATTAAAGGGTTTGGGGGGGAYAAGGGGGAAGAGTTGTTTTGAAGTTAGGTGCAAGAAGCTGAAAGCCTCATCATTTCTGTATTACAATAGCTTAGCAGAAGGGAAAAACAAGACTTTGAACCCGCAAAGTACACTGCTGTTTTGGGCTCAAAAGGGAATATGTTCTTGTTAGGTGCTGTATTTTTTACTTCAAGTAGCGTCAAGCTCCCTAAAACTCCTCCCTTCAGAAGCTGACGTGTACAACTCCACTGAATATATATCAAGCTTTTATTGTAATCTTGGGGAACTGGCTGGCTTATGAAAGGATTTCCAGTCAATAGAATAAACAGCTTAATATATGTGAAGACATCTGGTCTGCCTTTGCAGAATTATAACTATTAGTATTCCCATTTTAGATTGCTTGTAATTTGTTTTATTTGCCATTTCTCATTGCACTGATTTCTTATGTTGAATGTTCTTATTAGTATATGAAAATACACAAAATGATTAACTAGTACATAGATATTTTAAACTAAGCCTGGCACTGTTTGTTGCTCTGACTCTTCCTTTATATCTTCCTCCCTTCTAGTTTTTTCCTCTGTGAATTAACACTTGCATTTAATTTCMCTCCAGTAGCTGCCTTATTTCAAGAGCCAAATTCTTGTCTATAGAACAGGGAAAATAGGGAGAGCTCCTCCTCGATCATATCCCAGGCAGGACGTAAATAGATCTCATCTTGAAAATATTTTAACTTAAAATCTGGTGCAAAGGAAATTAAATACCTTACTTAACTTTGAAGTTCATTAAGTAAGGTTATTTGTGGAGTAGGATACTATGGAATATAAGAAGTTATATTACTTCAGTTACATAACGAAGCAAAGTGTCATTATTGAAGCACAGGGGATTATTTCAGTGTTTTATCAGACCCAGTCTCTTCAAACCATCCTCGTTCATCTGAGTAAATATAAAGTTTACAAAAACAAATTCTCAAAACTACACATTAATACAGTACCTTAAGTATATTTGATGTGTCTTCTACAGGCATCTTCCTGAACTCTTGTGGATTTAATACACAAGACTGGTGGAAGTTTGATGGGGGGGTGGGGAGCTGTTTCTCTCTCCCATGAAAAAAACTAAGCCTGGCTGTACAGTCTGGCTATATCTGGGGTTTTGAGCCTGTCCTCTTATTAAGACAACCCTCCATTCCCTGTATGAAAAAAGCCTAGGGGATAAGCACGGCACTGGGAACAGGGGGATGTGCCAAGGTGAAGCAYGCTCCTGATGGTGAGAACGGTTTGGTGGTTTGGTTTCTGCAGGGTGTGATTTCTGTCCACATTGGCTTTGGGGCTCTGTGGAAACTTGAGTCACCCTTTACAGCGATTCCCTTGTGTGTCAGTTTTTCCTTTGGTAAGAAGAATTTTGTGTTTGTACCACTGATGCCTATGAAGCATGGAGAACTGATTCAGTGAGGAAGGCGGGGAGGGAGAGCTACTAATAAGATGCTATATGTTATTACCCACTGGAAGAAAATAAGTTGCTTTCTCTATATTTCTCAATTTTCTGTATATTTCTCAATGCTACTATAGACCTGCAAAGATGCAAGTGAGATGTTGTAGCTTAAGAGGCTTTGTGTCACTGCAGTATAGGGATAAAAATGTTTTTTGAAAGGCGTGGAACTAATGAGGTTGTGGATAAAACACAGATGCTTAAAGAATAAAGAGAGTAGCAGTGTATTATGATTACCAAAAGGTCTCTGGCAAAATCATCAGGCTTTGTCAGTGTTCTGAAATGCAGAGAGTAAAGGCAACGTAAAAGGTTAGCTGCTCCCCAGAGGTAACAGCACGGGAGCTCAGAGGAGCGCAGAACTACCAGCACTGTCACCAGCTGAAAGGGGAATTTGAAAACTAATCTTGAAAGCTTGGAAACTGAATTGGAACTAAGCAGACAGGTTATTGTTAGCCATTATTAATCAGCACTCCATTATGGAGAGGAGAGAGACTGCCATTGTCGAGGGCGTTGGGTTGCCCGGACGCCTGGCGCAACCCCGCGTGCCTGGAGCTAGTCAGCCTGGCAGAGCTTTTGTGCTGAGCTGCCGCTTGATGTCTGCCCTCAGCAAGGGGTGGAAGATGGTTGTGCTTTCCCAGCTGCAAGAATGGAGATTTAGTCATAACTCTCCGTCAGGCAAGGCTTTCGGCTCTCTTCTTTCACCACTTGCTGAAGGGGGAGGATGACTTCTTTCTTTGGTTTTTTGTGGGAAGGGTTTGTTCCCAGCATTGCATCTGGACCTGGCCGGACCTGTGGCTAAGGAAACAGGCCACTGCCAGTCTTCCTTACCTTACGATTTACTCAAACTGCTGAGTAAGGAGATAAAGCTTGTTTATTCCTTCTTCCCACAGCTAAAGCAGCAAACTAGCCACAAGTACAGAATCCTTAGTTACCCTAATTTGACACAAAACTGAATGAAGACTGTAGGGCAATCTAGTCCTATGCCCTGTGGTTGGCAAAAGGTCCACGTTAACCTAGCATGTTTTCTACGTTTCCATAATTCTGTGTTCTCTTCAGCTTTCCTTGTTAGGCATAAGAAATCATTTTAATTATTCTTACAACAGAAAGTAATATTCTAATCAATTCAAAACGATGATGAAATGCAGCGGTGACACTGACTGACATGGGTATTGTGGTTCCCTGATGCTGATTTTGTACGTGTTGCACTGTGGCCAAGACTGGCTTTGCTTAAAAACAAGAGCCAAACACAGATTCCTACATCAAAACATAAATAAAACAACCTCCCACGCTACATGCTGTGGTTATGGCTATTTTGTCTGCCTGTGGCAAAGACATCCTGGGCTGCTGTCACTCTTTTTAGTAATCACGTTTTAAAAGGATCAAGAGGAAATAAATTCCCTCGCTTTGATAGGTATCCCTTTATTTGGTGGCAATGAAATAAACTTTTCCGTCTTACGTTAGATACAGGTTTATAGACTTACAACAAGGTTCTGATGAGAATATGGAAAAACTGCAAGGAAATGAGTGGAGTTGTTTTAGGAATTGTACAGTTGTGATCCAAAGCAGAATACAGCTTCATTCCTCTCACACCTCTACCTTCAAACTGGCTGCAGGGGATGCTTTGCTTGAATAAGGTCTAATTCAAGAACTAGCATTGAGTGCAAAAGAAGTTCATGTCAAAACTTTTCAATAATCTCCTCGTTGTTAACTGTGATTTCAGTTCCCAGTCTACGCGTGGCATATCAGTATGTTGGCTCACCTACAGTAAGGGGTATAATTTCAAACATGATAGTCCGTCCAATTTTCGTAACTAGAATTAGAATCAATTTGTTTTTCTCTGATGCAGAGAGAATGTATCCTTTTCTCTTTACATGCAGAAGCAATTCTTCTGTTTATCTCAAACATTTCTGTTTAATGGTCTTTAACAAAATGGGCCATCCAATACTGTAAGCAAATATTTAGCAAAATCGTATTTTGGAGAGCCTGTGGAATACAGGCTCTCTTTAATACATGAACAGAATTGTAATGGATGATGATAAGTCCATTTAGCTTTAAGATGGTGTCCTGTAGGTCCAGATGTGGAACAGAACCAGTGGTGAATTCAGAGTGAAGAATGATTAGTGCCACTGTGATTTTGCTATATTGTTCTCCTATGAAGTTAAAGGGACCACCTTCATAACTTCAGTTTATTTATTCAAGTTATTTTCTTCACAGTGATACAGTCCGTCAGAATAGTGCTAAACAAATATTGTATGTATTAGAGCGGCAACTGCTTGAAGAGTTCGTGGATGTAACCAATGAGATATGAAATTGCTTCGCTATATTTCTTCTGAGATGATGATTTCTTTTAAATTCAATTAGCTGGAGACAGGAAAACAGTATTCTCAAATTCAGACAGTACTGCATCCATGCACTGATAGAAACTGGGACAATACTGGTATTTGAGGTATTACTCACAACTGGCAGGATCCAGTCCTTGTTGGCAGTAATGTCGAATACATTAAGAACTTAGTATTTCCTGATATGCCAAAGACGTGCCCTTTGAGATATATATGTATATATACACGCTGCGACCTTATCCGGGTTGCTGTCTGGCAGTTTGTGGTTGACGGCAGGGCAATGTATCCTCGCAGGACGGGAGGATCTTCTGCCGGAGGACAGCCTGTGACTGCGAGAACCCCAGCGCTGATCTCTTCTGCTGCCCGGAGTGCGACACCCGTGTCACCAGCCAGTGCCTCGACCAAACTGGGCACAAGCTCTACCGCAGTGGGGACAACTGGACCTACAGCTGTCAGCAGTGCCGTTGCCTGGTATGGGTAAAGCGTTTCGGAAGGGAGCAAGAATAATAAGGATTATGATTTTTAGTAAAGCATAYCTGGAAGCAGGCTCTTGGCTCCCTCTTCACCTGCTTTTCAGACTGGGAACGATGATAAAGCATTTACAGAGCACCAGAGAACTGAAGGCTACGCCATCAGTTTTCCTCTTACTGCTGAATAAGTAGGTCTAATGAACAAAATGAAAAGCTTGACAAAAGCTTGGAAACCTTGACACTGTATTAACTTTAGCATTAGTCTACTTTTGAGAACTTTTATAAGGTCGTCTGATCTTTAAATGACTTTTTACAATTTTTTTTTCACATGCAATGGATTTGGTTGGAGGAGTTTCAGCTTTTAATTACATCAGCTGGTGTACCTGTCTTATCAAAATGGGCAATGCAATTCTTTTCTTTTTCATTCAGCAAATGCTGGAAAAATGGAGTGCCAGTGCCACATGGTGAATTAGCAAAAATTAACCAAAAAAAAAGATAAAGAAAACTGAAATTTACTAGACAAACATGCAAAATAAAGAACATTTCTTTTCTCATTAGGCACTGTAGATTATTTCCCTAAAGCTTTAATTTTTGCACAGATATACTAATTAGTGCAGCAATGAACTTCATTAAAATTATCAGTTTTCCATTTATAGCTGTCTGTATAACATTGTCTTTATATATGATATTAATCAAGAGGTGTCTGAGCATCAGGAAACAAATTACATTCAAAGCTAAGTTACTATTAAGAGATAATTATCCATAATGTACAGTAGTAAGCATTGTATTTTATATTCTCGTAAGATTTTTTTTTTTTTTTTTTTTTGAATGTTTGCAAAAGAACAGCAAGAAACATTTGCAGCCAACAGCAATGGCAAATACTGGAGGTGACATGTTTTACAAGGGATACCGAGTCTGTGGTCAGCAGTTCTTTGCCTAATTTTATGATTTGGTTAACAAACATACAGAGCTAAAAGGCAGTGATGCACTAAGTCAGTGCTACATGGAAGGTTCTGTGCAGTGTGTGATGTTACCAACATCCGAAGTGCTTACAGAGTAGCATGATGCAACTTATTGGAGCCCTTTGCAGGTTAAGTTCAGGCGCATGGATCCTACAGCAATACTCTACGGAAGTGACCTGATGATTCTCTCTTCTCCATGTTTCTATCTACTAAACTGCTTTTTTTACAAAGTTAAATAATAAAATAAAATGACTCAGTGGAACATAACTGATATTGCTCTAACAATTCCTTTAGGAGTTGACAGTAAAATCAGTTTTGGCTGTTGCTAGTTAGATCGATGTTCAATGCTTCTCGAACGTGCTAACCTACATCTATCTGCAGTGTTAATTTTCTATTTAAGCAGTTGCTGTGATCCCGCAGAGATGTTTATGTGACCAGAYATAGAAAGAGGGCATGAGTCCGCAAGGCGACCGCTGCAAAAATTATAGTTTGTGGAAAATATTGGAAGCCAATATTTAACGCTGCCTTTAAAAACCCAAAAGAACTCAAGTTCTGCTCTAACGATGATGACAGTGGTGGTGTTTAGTCAAGAAACAACCGAATGGTGTTCTGCTACATTTAGGAAACTTCAGCTCAGTATTCAAACGTGCATTTATATGATCAACCAAACTGAGAGCTGATCCATTGAGTTTATTTCAATTTTGGGAAGATAAAACTTTTCCATTCAACAGGATGCAGAGTTTCTTGGTAGCTAGTAAATGGCAACAAATTCAATGAGTTTTGCTTCAATTTTTACAGGAAGGAGAGGTGGATTGTTGGCCTCTTCTGTGCCCCAATCTAAACTGCGAGTACACAGCCATCTCGGAAGGAGAGTGCTGTCCCCACTGTGTCAGTGACCCCTGTCTGGCTGACAACATCCCCTACGACATCAGGAAAACCTGTCTAGATGGTTATGGAATTACAAGACTTAGCGGCGCTGTATGGACGATGGTGGGATCTCCTTGTACAACCTGCAAATGCAAGGTACGATGGGCAAGGTAGAACGGTAATGGAAATGTATGTTGCTGCATAAAATCGGGGTCACTTTCTGCCCTTGGAAGCTCCCATTCAGATCTTGGGGAAGTAAATGAGACCCGAGAGCAGAAGCCTACAGAAAACCCATGCCTTTTGTGTTTTGCAGGGTGGAAACAAAACAATTCTGTGCTTGTTGAAAATGCTGAGCGCAGATATGTAATATCCTAGTGCAACTTTCAGACATTCTGAAAGAAGAGCCCTTCAGGCATTCTCAGTATGAATCTAGGCTGGTACTTTAATAATTGCCTAATGCGGATGTTCGTGAAAATGTGTTTCAGAGCTAGTAAGCGGAGGCAAAAACGCTAATAAAAGTTTCACCAGCAAGTACACAAGTAGAAATGCATTCCGGCTTAGAGATGGAAGGCACTCCCTCAACAGAAGTGGGAAGGGAATGTCACAGTTTCTGTTCCCTGATCTCATCAAGATGTATTTGATCCAGTGGCTCTAATGCAGGAATGCAGTCTGCCTCCCCTGTTCCATGCAGTGATGACCCCACTGTGCTAATACCAGAATTATGAAAATGTTGGTTTGGGATATATAAAACGTTCTTCTGTTCACTGTGGGAAACCAAGCTGTTGCTCCGGAGCTTTAAATTATTGAAGGTGGCTTTTCTGCCATTCTTCAGAGTTTTTCCTATTGGTTTGTGTTGGATTTAAAAAAAAGGAAAAAAAATTGCTCATTTGGGGTTCTGGTGGTTGCTGTAGTTTTTAATACATAAGATAGTTTTGTAAATGACTGGATGTTGCAGAAAGGTGTTTAACAGTGGATTAAACTCCAAAGCCGTATGTTTTTTGGTTCCGCCCCCCCCCCCCCCCCCATATCTGCCACGAATCAAGAATCTGAACTCTCTGCTTATTTCAGACAAACAGAAAGCTTCCCTGCATGGATCACGTCAAAACTCTCTCCATTAACTTTCTTGCGAGGGAGAAAAAAAATCAAATCATCTTTGTTGCCATTGCTGTGCTGTATTTTATTATGGGGACCACTGAGTCTTTCACATCCAGGTTTGTAGTTCATGTGTAGTTCAGGCCAGTTCAGTGCTATTTGGCAAAGCCAACCTCCCCAGAAAGCCACCACAGTTGGGTCCGACCTCGGGATGGTGGCTTAAGCAGATTTTTGTATGCGGTAGATGTGTCAGAGATGCATCTATCTCTGCGTGCCACCAGCCCCTTTGCTCTTTGTAACTTGTTCTGCCGAGGTGATTGACACCTGCTTGTTTGTCTGTGCAGAACGGGAACGTCTGCTGCTCGGTGGATTTAGAGTGTCTCAACAATAACTGACGTAGTCAGACTGGACTGTGCCGAGGGAGGAAAACTGATGAAGTTAACACCTGAAATGAAGTCGTATGCATTGGCGTTTTATACAACAGACAATTACCAGAGTCTCCGCACGAGGAAGATGTTTGGGAGTTGCCTTTGGGACCTATCACTATGCTCATCCTTGCTAGCCTTGTCCGGGTGACTTACAGTACAGCGCATATAAGTCGATGGTTGTTAAAAGTTTTCAGTGTTGTAAATTACACACTTTTCCTGTCAAGACATTTGCAAATATGTTTAAATTATTTCAGGGGTAAACTAATGCTGTATTTTTTGTTTTAATTTGTGTACTGACCACATGATAGAATTCAACTCTTCTTACTTTGGATCTAGATTTTACGAATAAGACAGCCTGTTGTGATTTTGTCCCATGATACCACATACTTAGTTCCAAGGTCCCTGTCAGATGTATTTATGAAAATATGTATGTATGTACAGTCAAATTGCATAGTACTTATATTTCACAGCTGTCCAACATGTTAAAACATTCAAAGGTATATTTGATTGGACAGAATGGAAGTAATCAAAATAAGTCTGTCTTAAAAATTTATAAAATTAAATGCCATGAACTGAATGAAACGGCAAAAAAAGCACTTTCTTCTGCAAACATGCGGAGCAGCAGCAAGGCTCCTATAGTGAGAAATGGAACTAAAAACACATTCCACCGCCAATTCAACACATATTCAGGAAAGAATCACCGGTCGTTATCAGTATTCTGTTTTGCAAGAGAAACTGCAAGTGCTGGAAAAAGGGTATAATCCCTCTGGATTGTGCAGTGATAAAACAGTCAGAGCGCCTTAAGATGATATAATTTAAATTGACTAGGTTAGAATTTGCTTTCAATTATAACATCATTGATGAATTCAGAATTTTTCCTTTTTTGTATTTACAGTAATAATGATGTCTGCCATTCTCAGTTACTGCCACCATAATGACAAAGTGCAGAAGCACCTGTACCAGCGACATGCGGGACAGGAGACCTTAACACTTGGTAACTTCCATTACCCAATTAACAGCTCAGAAACAGATTTTCTCTTTTCATATTTTTATGTTTTCATATTTTTTTCATAACATTAAAAACAAAATTACTTTTAAATTTACCATGCACACAGTGTTGTTTAGTACCTAAGTTTAGACAGAAATACAAATGAAATCTCTTAGCCCTATATCGAGGTTAGAGTTTAGATTCTCTTCAGCTGTCTATTTTTTTCATGAGGCTAGAAAGTTTGTGGCATTAGAACAAGAATATATTTCTACGACGATGGCATCTACGGCTTAAGTGTCACCTTTTTGACGTGCTGTTGTGTTTTGTTCTGCTCATTTGTGTAGTGTTTTTTGCTTTTTGTTTATTCAATTAAACACACTGAGTATATGGAAAAGAGTGCAGAAATAAGTATAGTGGCTACAGTTTGGAAAGTCTACATTTGTGAGTTTTTCATAGTTTCATGCAGAAAATGTGAAACTGATTAATAAGAATGAAGTGTGACTATACAGTAAAAAAATTAGTCGTCTTTTAAATGAAGTACTATTATGTTTCTTATAAGGGGACAGTGGCAAAACAATATAAAAGTTACTTGCAATCGTTCAGACAACTTTATTCCCATTTTTTAAACAGGATTTGTTTTATCTAACAGGTTTGTGTGGTAAAGTTAAATTTATTTTCTTAAAATGCCCCATCATTCTCAGCTACTAATGTATTGACTATATTTGCATCGCCCTAATGATTGTATAATAAGGGAAACAGTTGTGTTTTATATGATACTCAAAGGATGTTTGTAAATCATAATGTCAGCTCATTTTGTATATCGCATTGTAAAACCCAATGGTAATTCAGTTGGATGAGATATCCAGTGGGCTGAGATATAAAGGGGAATGATTTAAAACTTGTGGGCATCTAAATAAACTCCTATGTACAGATTGCTTTCCCTTAGTTTTATTAGCAGAGTTTTAAGACGCTAATCACTGTCCTTTCCAGACTTGAACTCGCAATGCTGATAAAAGGAGAAAGAGTGTTTGCCCTGAGATGTAGCGTCAGAGTTGTAAGAAATATTTTGTTTATACTTACTCGGACAAAATCACATATTCCGGTCTGTCATACACACCAATTTCTGAAGCTCTGTGAATGGGATTAAAGGCAGCGCAGGGTCTGAAAATCATTCTTTTCCCATTTACCTTGTAGTAGTGAAGCCCTTTCCCAGGATGCTTTCTGGAAGCTCCAGACCTTGTTAGGATCATATTCAACAGCAGCACAGAAGTTCACATTTTTCCACTGCGCAGACCAATTTTCTTCCGGAACTCAAATGCAGATTAATTCAGTAAAACCCTTCCAGAGCATTTTATACAGCATTATGTGTCATTATCTCTAGAGTGATACAGCTTGAATTGTTTACACAAAGTCAAAATATTGACACAGACCTGTTCGTTTATGTTGCATTTTAAGCAGTTACCCTGACTGTGATGAACTTTTCCTTATGAAGCCGTTTGATCACTAGTCACATCACATTTACCTTCAGAGTACTCAGAAGCCACAGCCCCAGCTCAAAGAGCGCATTGAGGAGGAAAATTTAATTCACTGTGTTCCTCTGTGACCGAGGTAAGAACTTTCAAAACCTCTTTCTTGATGAAATTCCCTATTCCCTATAAACCTATGGGTACTACAGTGAAAACGCTGAAAAARAAAAATCAAGTTTATTATAATAATTCCTGAAAAATCTCCTCTTTGTTCGTGAGATGGACCTTCTCTCTGCTCAGAAGATAAAAACAATAGTATTGATGTGAGGAGCACTACCAATATAACTTCTGTGAAAGGAAACTTGCTGCTAGTTAAGGGACTCGGTCAAAACTCTCTCTACAGGCAGTTGGAATTTTGTAGCTGTTTCTACTTATTTACCCTGTAAAGGAATGTTTTCTCTGCACGCAACACTTCTGATGACAAAAAATGAATGAGTGAGAAACAGAAAATGAAAATTCCAGCTCTGGTAAAATGTCTTTGCCTCCTCCTTTTGGCAAAAAGCTCAGCCTGGATACTGAACCAGAACATTGTATTGTGTCTTGTGAGGGAAGCGACTTCTCAGTTCTGCTCCCTGTGTATTTGCAAACTCGCCTACTGAGAGAAAGCAAGTGCAAGTGTTCCTTTATAGTGGCTCCTAGAGTCATGGACCACCCTGAGGCACGCTAGTCACTATTAAAGGCCGAAGAAAATCCAAACTATTCCCCGCAAATGCTGAATAATATCTGCCGAATTCACAGGAATGTGTGGGAGATTTATTAGTGTCTCCGTGTTGCCTCAGAGACCTAAATAACAACTGTCTTCCAGTAATATATCTTCTCCCGAGAGCTGTCGGTGAGTTTTCAAGTATAACTGTGTACAACATTTAATTAGTAACACCTTTCCAATCAGATTGCAATGACAAACAAAATATCATCTGGTTTTTTTTCTGTGGTAGACAATAATGTTTTACAAAACAAAAGGTAAAGTGTCAGGAGTGATTACACAAATGGTGGAGTAGATGGTAATAGAATTAAATCATAACTCCTACAAGCAGTATGGGAATGTCTCRCATCTAACGGTACTTACATAATCATCATTAATGAGGGAATTTTAAAAGGGCCCCATGATACAGTTTGATGTAAGATTTTAAGTGAATGTTGTGATAAGACATAATTGTTTGAGGAACATATTCTGCCATCAGAAATACGTACCTGCCAGCAAGCTACTGTTCCTCTTAAGGTAGATCTTTGGCGCTCATTGAAATTTAAACTGGTATAAGGAAGACTCATGGTGGTATAAATTTAAAAAAAAAAAAAAAAAAAAAAAAAATATTCCAACCTGGGGTGTCTGAACGGTTCATGTTCGGTTCTTCTCTCTTGCTGGTAGAAATCAGAAATAATTCTGTTTCAGCTGGTCATTGACCTCAGAGAGGTGTTAGTGAAGTGCTGGTATTGCTTGTAATCTGCAAATATTACTTGCAGGTGCTAACAGGATTATTTCTTGTTACTAGCTGCCAGTGAACAGTCCCGCATAAGTAGGTTTAGGTATACCTGAGAAGGGTGTATATCAATAAGCTGATAAAAAGGGTTAAATTCGTTTTTTTTTAATGAAACCATCACCAGGAGATTCACAACACATGGGCACATAATGTCAAAAATCATGGCCAGTCAAAAAAAACCAGGGGCCATATATGCGTCATTTAAATTCTTTCCTGCTACTTCAGCTGCGCAGTGTGAGGGATGCACTGAATTCTGATGAGTGGATTTCTGGCTGGGAGCAAAATCTTTGCTTCAGCGGTACCTCACACTTGAATTCTTTTTCTTCCTAGATTTGTACATGAAATTGTTTTATTTAAGTGGTTTGATTGCAGCTGAGCGGTGTTCAGAAGCGAGCCTTACCGTGTTCTCTTTGAGGTCGAAGTAGCTACAACAGGATCTGGAGCAATTCAAGCTTCTTTCTTGTATGTGCTTCTATCCTGATGGGGAGAAACCACCTTGGGAAAAGGCACTGAGTTGCCTGGCCACTCACCTGTGTTGGGTGGTACTGGGGCTACAGCCAGAGGTTTTACAGGGTTGTGATAGTCTTTACCCTGGATATAGCAACAGATACTCGAACCCTCTGATAGTGGCTTTTGGTTGCCATTCCCTGGTCTGTAGTTTCTTTCAAACGACTAGTCATGTYGTCCGTACACCGTAACACATTTACCTATCCCAAAGCTCTTTATTATGGAATGCCTGTGTGGTTATATGTGTACACAGGGAGATCCGCCAGGCTCTTCAGTGAAGAGAAGCTTAGAGGTTCTGCAGCAGATCACACCATCGCTCAACACCAAAGCAGAGACCGGGAGCTTATCATGAAATTAAACCAGAGTTGAAAAATCCTGTTTTCTAATTTTTCTGTCACAAGAATTGCAGATGTATTTGATTTAATCCAGTGCTGCTTTATACTAGTTTTGACAGATTCCCTTTCACTTCAGTATTAAATATGCAGATTCGTTTTCCTACCTGAATATTCTGCAAAATCCTCATCCGGGTGCTAGAATGTGCGGACTTTGCTGCTGTTGTGCCTCTAGACTCAAAGTAGGCATTTCTTTACTCAATGTCTGTGACATTAGAATTGGAGAATCACCAAAGTATGTTCAGGTAAGCACTAACTTTAAGGGTAAACTCTTACCTGTTAAGATAAGGGTTAAGGAAAACCGAGTATGTATTTTAAAAGTACATTTGCAGCTGTAGAGGTGATTTTTCAGCCTGACCGTAGGTTTGGCCATTTACTCACATTTGTATTAAATCATTAGCTGATTAGTTCACTCCTTAGTCACATGCATTTATTCTGTGATTTGCAGGGTAGAAGACAGCTTTGAGAACTAGGTAACTACTGCATGAAGTCATCCCAATGAACAGGCTGTCATGCAAAAATAGTAGTTAGAAACTACCACAGAAACACCACCAGCACTTCCTCAAAATCAGAAGCAAATATTTCTTGTGCGGTCCTGGGCAATGCGCTTTTGCCATTTTTTTTTTTTTTTTTTTTTTTTTTCTGGCGCAGCATAGCAAGTCTTTGGAGGGCGTTTGGGCTGCTGAGACAAAATGCTATTTAACTGCCGCTTTGGCTCTTCTCTTAAGCACGAGCTACCCCTGCCTGCAAGTGCGGTGGTGGGAGGAGGGTAGGTGCTGCGGGCGTGATGTCTTGGGACCAGAAAGGGAAGTGCCGTGGTGGTCGGTGAGCTTGGAGGATCTGGAGGGGGCCCTCATAAAGCTGTTAGCAGCAGTATGGCAGCAATCACATGTTGTGTCTTCTTAATGGGTGAAGCAGAGCAATAAGCTTGATTCCTCCCCCTCTCCCCACCCTCCACCAAAATCAGGGAAAAGTCTTTGGAAGGTGTCTTCTGCTGGTGCCTTGGAAATGTCAGAATTGCCAGGAATGATCTGCTTTTCTTAGTGTGTGGGACGGTTAAGGAGGAGCGTCCCAGGACTGGATGGAGGACCTAGGACTGGATGGAAAGGATGGAAGCAATTAAATGCATAACAAAGCAATCCTTACCTCAGTGGTCTAATCAGTGATGTCAACAGGTATTACTGAATTGTCTTTTGAATTTGGAAGTATTTTAATTCTACTTAAAACAAAAAGTGACTGTTATCTTCTTTACAGTTTGTTCTTCACTGTTCTTGATTCTTTTGCTGATCTCTCAGGCCTTCCCATCACTACAGTCCTACAGTCTGAACAGGGACTGAGCAGGTAACGTGAAAACTAAGCAAAAGAAATATTTGCTTTCATGCCTATAGCAAAAGGAAATTTGGAACCATAACTGTTTTTTTGGTTTTTTTTTTTTGTTTGTTTTTTTGTTTTTTTTTTTTTTTTTTTTTTTTTTTTTTTTGTTTTTTTCATTCAAATGTCACTTTTTTTGTATACTAGTCATAGCTATAATTAATGCGTAGTCTGGACCTCAGTCTCAAAAAACATGTTATTATTAAAGGAAGCCAGACCAAATCAGTTACCTAACTTGCAGGCGTAGCACCCTTTATTTTTTTTAACGACCTCTCACTTAAATACTTACTCTCTCAGGGAACAAGGGAACTGTATCTCTGCCATCTGAAAGAATGACTCCGGACTGTCCCTGAGCACGGTCTGTTCCATGTCCTTTCTGCCTGGAGTTCTCAGAACTGCCTCAGCAGTCTCTGAAAATGCATTTGGTAAACCAAGAATGCGGCTGTATCTGAAGCCAAGTCGACGGACCCGTAGAAGGGAGAATAGGTGAGCCTGTAATTGATAGCAGTCTCACATCAATCCTTAACAAGACTTCAGGCATCACCAGAAAGTATTTAGGGACATGCAGGACGGTGTAAATCACGAATGTTGGCCGCAGTTCTGTATGCCTGCAAAGTTCAGAGGCATTAAGCTGAAGGTTTTCATTGTCTTAAGTATTGCTCAGCACGAAAGTTCAAAGCTATTTCTCTTCCTGAATTAAAGCATTATTGTAAGCTATATGGGATTATGGTGTGCACATATATATCCTCTACAATTGGGGAAAACAGAAATTATCCCTGATGACCTTTTCACCTCTGAGTAGCCATCTCGTTCCGTGTCACTTGTCAATGTTTGAGATATTATTTACAAGCTTGTCTAGTGTAAGTRATACTATTTCAAGTGAAAATAAATGTATGCCATCTATTTCAGGTGAGTTGATCCACTACAAGGGTAGCAATGAGAAATGTCAGTCCTACATGTTCAAAAATTTCACCCCAGCTGTGCTGAAATTAAGAGATAAGCTTTAGAAAAGTATGTGTTTTGAAAATGTACATTTTTCAGTGATCCGGAGGTTTCAGTGCTGAACTTGTATTATTACTGTCGGTAAGACTCCAGCCTGCCCCGGGCCACAGAGGCCACTAGAAAGGCAGATGCCCAAGTAGCTAAGATTTCTGTAGTGAGGGGATAGACCAGGAGAACAAGCTGACATACGGCATCTGCCCTTCCCGGCGTGGCGGCAGCGTAGGCTGCAGAGAGCCCCAGGCCTCAGGGGCAGGCTGAGCTGGGGGGCCCACGAGCCCAGCTGCCCTCCGAGGAAGGCAGTCTTTGGGTAACTTCGGGAGGGGGCCACGGTTCAGTTGCTGATCTAAAAGATTGATGCTTCTGGTACAGGCCAAGCTCAATGTGCCAAGATTGAATGTGCATCTGAGCCTTTGCTGAAAATAATGGGCTAGAGATATCTAACTCCCTTTATGGGAGTTTGAGAGCTTTTGGGAGGCAGCTGATGCTGGAGACGGGCCTATGTTTGGAAAGGAGTGAAACATGGTGCTTGTGCTACTTTCCTTTCAGTTTTTACTCTGAATTTATGCCAAAAGGCGACCAACTCTTGTGCCTAAGTGTAAGTAGAAAAAAAAAAAACTGTGAGGGAAGGCCCTCCTCCAAAAACCCCAGAAAATAAGAGAGCCTGAGGAGAAACACAGTAAATCTTTGTCACTGAGCAGAAAAATACAGAAGTGTATACATTTAGCAATTTTAGTTCATGATGGGAATGCCATAGTACAGTAACAGTGCCAAACTCATAGTACTAGCTTTAATGCAGAAAAACTAGTCATCTRGCACCATGCCGGTAAGTCATGGTGTGGTCTGACTGTGCACCATGGCATATCATAAAAGTACATGCAGAAACATTTTCAACTCAGAAAATACATCCTATCTAAAAAGTATCTTTCAGCAAGTGTAATCAACGTAAAATAAATTGATCGGCAAAACATTGAATTTAAAAAGCCATCATGTGTGATTGGCTTGTGTGGTTATTACATCTTAATTTAAAATAGCTAAATGATCTGTGATAGCCTAAAAATAAGAAGAGGGTTGGGAGATTGAATGAGGATAGCTCAGAGGTGGACAAAAGAATTGCAGAGTAGCGTAGTAAAAAAGATCCTGGTTAATGGAATTTTCTCTATATATGGGGCRATGTTCAGTAATCGAGGCAAAAGAAATCATTATGTCAAAGCTTGCAAATGGAAGGGAGAGAACCAAAAGGGAAATAAAGCATTATGTCAAAGTGAGCACTAACTCCAGAATGAGATTTCTGCATTTTTTTATAACATGAGAGTACTGCCTGTAGCAAAAATAACTGGTTTGTTAAGCTCAGGCTAGCATCAGACGCAAAGAAGAGGTAACAGTTCACAAACTGGAAAGGCATTATCAAATATGTAATGGGACATCCCTGAATATTCTAGGTTACAAACATTCTTTTGGCTTTCTGCATGAGAGAAAAGCGTAGCTGAAATCAAGCAAATCAAACTAATATTACTTAATGTTGGAAATGTGATGTCATTGGGCAGTTTAAATTACAAGAGGAGCGTGCAAGAGAAATGCTTGGGTTGAAGAGCCCGGTAATATAAACACGGGCAATGATGCCTTTAGCAAAGACAAATGAATTAATGAAGCTGGTGACACTAATGTGGAAGTGATTTATAGGAACGACTCCTTAGCCAAGGAGAGCAAAAAAAGTAGTCCAAAGGAGTCAATACGCTAAAAGATTATTAGGTTTTTTTTTTTTCTTTGTCTTTAGGACGTGCGCACTCAAGGTTTGAAACTGCTTCAGCCTTCTGAAGCAGTTCCCCTTCAGCACAAAAATAAAACACAGCAACCCCTTGCTCCAGCCTCCTGCTCCCACCATGCACGGTGAAGCCGTGGAGGAGCAGAAGGCATCCACGGGCCGTGCCCACCCCCAGCACATCCTCCCCAATACGGGGAAGCTGCAGCTCCAAGACCCAGGCTCCTGCTCTTGGACCTTCTCCCAGTGGCCAGGGTCAGCCACAACATCCTTCTCTCTAAACTGGAGAGGTATGGATTTGATGGGTGGACTGTCCGGTGGGTGAGGAATCGGTTGGATGGTCGCATCCAGAGCGTAGTGGTCAACGGCTCAATGTCCAGGTGGAGATCGGTGAYGAGTGGCCGTATTGGGTGCCACGTATCGGTGGTCCGTATTGGGACCGGTACTGTTTAGTATTTTCATCAATGACATAGACGGTGGGATCGAGTGCACCCTCAGGAAGTCTGCAGACGACACCAAGCTGAGCGGTGCGGTCGACACGCCTGAGGGACGGGATGCCATCCAGAGGGACCTGGACAAGCTCGAGAAGTGGGCCCGTGTGAACCTCATGAGGTTCAACAAGGCCAAGTGCAAGGTTCTGCACCTGGGTCGGGGCAACCCCCGGTATCGATACAGGCTGGGGGATGAAGGGATTGAGAGCAGCCCTGCCAAGAAGGACTTGGGGGTACTGTTGGATGAGAAGCTGGACATGAGCCAGCAATGAGCACTCGCAGCCCAGAAGGCCAACCGTACCCTGGGCTGCATCAAAAGAAGCGTGGCCAGCAGGTCGAGGGAGGKGATTCTGCCCCTCTMCTCTGCTCTGGYGAGACCCCACMTGVAGTACTGCGTCCAGCTCTGGAGCCCTCAGCACAAGACAGACATGGACCTGTTGGAGCAGGTCCAGAGGAGGGCCACCAAAATGATCAGGGGGATGGAACGCCTCTCCTATGAAGAAAGGCTGAGAGAGTTGGGGTTGTTCAGCCTGGAGAAGAGAAGGCTTCGAGGAGACCTTATTGCGGCCTATCAGTACTTAAAGGGGGCTTATAAAAAAGATGGTGGCCAACTTCTTAGCAGGGCCTGTTGCGACAGGACAAAGGGGAATGGTTTTAAACTAAAAGAGGGTCGATTTAGGCTAGATATAAGGAAGAAATTTTTGACGCTGAGGRTGGTGAAACACTGGCACAGGTTGCCCAGAGAGGTGGTAGATGCCCCATCCCTGGAAACATTCCAGGTCAGGTTGGAYGRGGCTCTGARCAACCTGAYCTRGTTGAAGATGTCCCTGCCCACGGCAGGGGGGTTGGACTAGATGACCTTTAAAGGTCCCTTCCAACTCAAACTATTCTATGATTCTATGCTGTGGTTTGATTTAAAAATAAATCCTGACAACACCTGGTGGCTGGGTTGTGACAAGTGGCCGCTGACCCTGGCCACTGGGAGAAGGTCCAAGAACAGGAGCCTGGGTCTTGGAGCTGCAGCTTCCCCGTATTGGGGAGGATGCGCTGGGCGTGGGCACGGCCCGTGGATGCCTTCTGCTCCTCCATGGCTTCACCGTGCATGGTAGGAGCAGGAGGCTGGAGCCAAGGGGTTGCTGTGTTTTAATTTAGATGTGTGGGCAGAATTATTTACAGAAGATAAGGGGGGAAAAAACTCTGTTGGTTTTATAAGATTAACGGAGTCTGAGGTTTAGTTGCCTGGGATGAGCATGGTGAGAGTGGGGCTGGTGCCGGGGCGGGGGGATGGGAAGGCAGAGCAGACAGCCAGCAGCGTGGCATTTCCTAGCTGCGTGACTGGAGTTGTAAAGGCAGGATTTATTGTTGAAGCAAAGGGCTGTGAGTAAAATACAGCAGGACTGGGATTCCGAGTCTCTACATTGCTCACGTCTTTCTAATGAGCAGCCAACTCGCTGAGGAAACCAATGACTCTGTTGGCAGCTTAAAAGTGATTACTGGAGGCTTGAAGCTTTGTAAACCTCCAAATTAAGTTTTGCTTGCAGTTCTGCCCTCCTCATCCCGCATCCCCACATTCATCCCTGGTAGAAAATGTCTTAAATATGCTATGGGATGCCTGAGACTCTACAGTGACTGTATAGTTCTTCCCAAGTTGTTCTCAGATGTTAGATATTTAACCAAACGGTACCTTAAAATGAGTGCTGAGCTCCCTAGATGATTAGTGAAGAGCAGTAGATACCTTTCAGGGCCTCTACAAGGATGCCTGCATTGAGGCACACAGGTGAGCTGAGCGGTCACCTCTGGACGGAGCTGCGCAGAGAGGGAACTCTTTGGAGCGAGGTCGGTCAGTGCGCGGTGCTCTCAGCTGCACGTCTTGGGCCCGCTCCGATCAGATGATAAATGGTAATAATAAAATTACCATGTAGGATCTAATAATGTAATATATCATATAATCACAAACTCTGAGTTTGAAAGGTAAACAAAATATTTTCTGATGAGGGTGAACTTTCACAGGGAGGTACAATTTATCTCTTTCTGCAGAATTTCTGTAGGACCTAACCATTTCACTTATTTAAATGGTAAGGCAAATAAAAAGCTTTTGATACGACATTGTCTTAGACTTTATAAAGGAAACTTTATAGTTTGTTAGCATGGCAGTAAAGGCGCTTGCTGCAGCAGAGCATGCTTTGCAGTGATAGAAGCAGATGGTTTACAAAGTTACTGAATAAGAACTGATTATTGATTTGCTATCCTCTAACAACATCAATGTCGAGTGATAATGTACTGTACTGCTTGTTGCTGAGTAAATAGCCATTTTTATATTACTTGCTTTCTTGCAAATTGRCTACTAGCAGGGAAAGTAAAATATACGGCTGTCTAATATCTTGAAGCAGTAAACAAATTGCACAGGGGGAACATCAGCGAAGCACTGCAGAACACTTGCTGGTATTTATAACTTCTGCCTCTGTCAAAAAAACTCCAAAGCAAAAGTTCACAGTTCTCCTAATACCAGACATAGTCAGAGCCCTGTTGTTTTACCATTTACTTTCAATACATACAGTTAGTTTAGCAAAATACTAAATATGTTCTATTTTAGCAGAACTTAAGAGGCCAAAGGATTTTTAGCAGCCACTGAGCGTACAGTGAAGTATTAGGTTCAGTATTGTTTCCCTGCCTAATTTATTCTCTTGGCTTGAAGGAAAGAAAATTCTAGAAGGTTAAAAATGCGGCTAGAAGCAGGAGTGATATTGTAATTCAAGGTGACTGTATAGCATGTTTAAATAAACAGGCAGTAAATATTTTGCCTCTTGTATTCTGGTAGCTTTTTATAGCTGCTTAGTTGAGGCTGGGGGAAGGGAGACCGTTATCTCTTGCCAAGGTGGTTTTCACTCAAGCCATTGTTCTTCTAAGAAAACAGACTTCGTGCAAGTCAGTGACATAGACCTGCCGTGAGTTATGCACCCAAACTGCAGCGGACATGGGAACGCTAATAGGGTTTTCACTATCAATATAATTCAGTTTTTGATCGTTGCCTCCTTTGCAGGTTAGTCTCTCAAACTTGCTGGATGCTGATCCAGCCTGTGAGTTGACTTGTTGCACGGTGTTATCCCAATGCACGTTCCTGGGGGCTGCGGTCCGGTCCGGGGAGCAGCGTGGTCTGGTAGGTGGTGATGGTTCGGTAGCCAGAGAACTGGGTCCGTCAGTACCTCTGCCCGGCTTTCCCCTCCGCCCCAGCCTGCGAAGCCCCTGCGAGGCATCGCCAGATGTGGCTCCTAGGTCCGAGAGGTGCATGGCTTGTTCTGCCTGGTACAGGCATTGAAAGGGTTAATGTGGCACTGAGTAAATAGCGGGGAGAAGAGAAAAAAAATTGTTTTTGCGAAAGAAGAGGGGATCTGTCTTTTCCCGATACTAATCTAGGATGAGGACCAGCGTCTTTTGATCTTGCTGTACGATTTCTTCTCCAGTTTTTAAATACGGTGTTTTTATTCACATCTAGCTGAGAAAGGCACGGTAACCTATCCTCTACTCACGTACCAACGTGAACGCATACAAGTTATTAGGACGTAATATACTTACTGATTGGGTAATAACATGGCAAGGCAAATAAAAGATTTTATGACAAATTTAAATAGCAGTGGATTAAAGTTCGGGAGGACTGGGGATTAAGAAAAGGGACTTCATCTGGTCAAGGTAGATAGTGGCTATTAAACTGTCCTCTGGGAGATTTGCTGAGCCTTGAATAATAGGAGCATGTTTGTGTGTGTATGAATTGCCATACCTTGTTTTTCTTAATCAAATGCAGGCTCAAGCAATTCCTCAATCGTGCCTTCCTCCCGCCCTGCCTCACTCCCCCGCCCCTCTTCCCTTCGCCATTGGCTTCCTTTATTCCGTTTATGGGCTTATAAGTGGGAAATAGAACTTAATTGACTGCTTATGCTATGTTTAAAATGGTGACATACCTAAATCCAATTATGCAGGGGAAGAGAATGAATGCCACCTCATCAGTAAGGTGCATTGCCATCAGCAACGTCCATCCTATTTTCCTTTCTTTGCATTTCCTACAGTGACTGCCGTATAGGCAGGTGAGGGGAAAACTATTCCGTAATAAATACTGTAAAAATGGTTTGTGCATAAACCCATCTCTCCCTATTGTTGTAAATCTGGAGTGCTCGAGTTTATAGAAGATCTGGTTGTGCTAATTAGAATGCTGCAGCAAAACCTTCCCTACTACAGGTACCACACTGATAAATCCCAATGCAATTTTAAAAAACAGTGTTGATTCATTTCTTAAGTGCAWCTTTTTTAAGCCATGCAATTTTTTGAAAGTGCACTGGGATTTCTTTTGAAGCACATCTTGACTTTTAATAAATATATCAAAAGTGCTTTAAAATATATCATAGCTAATTTTGCTCTCCCGCAAATCCATCACTTTTTATTACCTTTTAACTAACTCACCTTTTTCCAGAACAGAGAGGAAATGGTTCAAATCTCTCGACAGTATGTTTTTCTTTCAATTTTCCTGGCTGTCAATATTTAGGGGAAAAAATTACCCAGAAAAAAATGTCCCAATATATCAACCTTAAAGGAAAGGAGGACAGAAATGTGTTCCCTCATGACAGTTGGGCTAACTGGAATATAATATACCTAAAGGTACCAGGTAAAATGGCAATACTGGAGCAGCTTACAGTGCACCATGGCAATTTAGGAATCCAATTTCATATGGCTGGCTGATTCCTGTGATGGAGAGGTCCAGGACAAAAAACCAGCTCTGGCGAACTTTGGGAGCTAACCTGGGGTTTGTTTGCATATCAGTCTCTTGCATTTCTGCTGTTGCCTGTGGGCTCCTCAGTGCTGTTTACGGAGGAAGAGAAATACCCGCAATTCCAACTCAGATGCTTTTTTTTTTTTTTTTTTTCAACTTCAACCTTTAACGGCATTCAGTTAATGCTTGGCAAGTATGATATGATTTGTAAAAATCATCCTGTTGCTTAATCCTCTTCAGCGCCAAGGGTTATTAGGTAGGGATTGCAAACAAGATGAGAAATTAGAACATTTATACGTTACGGACTGAATGGGAGAATCTTCAAGTGGCTTAAAAATTCTTGAAGCTGTTTTTTGTTTTGTTTTGTTTTGTTTTTTTTTAACCTGTGGTAAATTTTGGATTATCGAAACAAGTATCATAAAAAAATTAAGATGACCTCTAGCTGAGTAATCCTTTCCCTTAAACCTTGAGAAAAATCACTGGCAAATTACAGCACAAGCTGACTGCCGCCTGTTGCCACAGCACCAAGCTGGATGCACAGAATTGTGCTGGCGTTTAAGAAATACTCTGAGTAAGTTTCTTTCCCTGTATGCACACCTAAGACATCTCTCCAAGGCGTATATGTGAGATTTGCTGCTTTTTGCCCTTTGAAAGCTTTGTAATCTGTTACATAGTTCAAAAGAGGAGGAGAAAAAACTTTATTTCGTGGAAAGGAATGAGGCAATGAGTTAAGAGCTGTCATTTTGGGCTTGCCATCTTCGCATTTACTGCCCAGGCTGAATAGCCGCAGGGTTTCCGAGCTGTTGCAAGCAGCATTTGCAGCTGGATGTCAGCTATGATAGGCAGCCGATAGGTATTTCAGGAATGAGCTGCTTCTGCATAGTGCTTTTCCAGATGCGATCTCCGGGAGCCCAGTTCCAACGTATGGCAGCATGCCTGTGAGAGGGGAAGGAAAAATGTCAGCGAGATTGCTTCGAGGAAGCTGGATGCGCAAGTTAAATGGTACTAACCGGTTTGGGAGGAGCTCGGCCTGTGGCTATGGAGCTTGTGATCCACAGTGAGAAAGCTGCTTTATCAGGCGTTAAGCCACACGGTGTCTGGCAGATTTCCAGCGTCATCTCACTGATGAGATAGCGGTTTCCACATATGAAGCAGACGGCGACTTTAATGGAAGATATTTTATGGCAGGGAGCTTTAAAAGTTACTCCATTGTCCTGTAAGTTATACAATTATGATACTCTGTAACATGCAGCATGCTACAGTTGTGATGAGAGTAACGCGCTCTTTCTTCAACTTATAGATAAGATGTGGCAGGAACTGAGATTTCCAGGTCTCAGACATGCTTCTGAAATATCCACGGATTACCAAAATTGCTTGATACACGAGGAAGTCAGAGTAAAGTGTGGGATACCTGGACTAATTACCTGGAAATGGCAGCCTGAGGCTGGCTAAAGCCCGATCTGATTAGCGTTCGGTGTCAGTGATGGCAAATGAAGAAGAACAGAAACTAACAGAGCAACGGAAAGATGAAAGGGTAGTGCTTCCTACCCGTCCTTCAGACTCTCCTCCCTAACGAACCCCCTCTGCAGCGCTTGCAGCCTGTTCAGCAGACGGCTCAGCGACGAGGCGTATCGCTCGGGTGTTGGGTGATATTGGTGCGTGGGTCGGGGAGCCTGCGGGGCATGTGGATGCCCGTCGTGTCAGAGCCGTGTATCCAGCGGGCTCCGATGCCCGTCCCCTCCTTCGGGGGAGGTAAGGAGAGTACGAGGGATGGCGGGACACCTCCCAGGCTGGGAGCGACCGGCCAGCAAGGTCCCAGCACGCTTGGTTAAAGACGGTGGAAGAAATTGAAGAAGCCAAGTGCTAAATGCGCGGCCAGCCGAAATCAGGGTAGAGCTGTTGAAGCAGCGGGGCTTCCCCAGTTGCTGCGGCGTCCCCAGTCTGTCTGGAGGAGGGTTTGTCAAGGAACACAGGTGCTTTCTGTCCTCAGTGTGAAGGTAAAAAACACAGTGTCTTTTTTGAACTATAAGATCATTTTTCACCGTTAGTTTTTCAATCTAATAACTGCAGCTTTGACTTGCTGGTAGCAAATGGAGGCCCGTGCTTTGTGCAGAATGATTATTTATTTATTTTAAAAACAAAATCAAGGCTGTCTGTGATTTGGATCTAATTTCGCATTTATTTTTCATAGTTTGTTTGCTTAGTAGCTCTGCAGCGAGACAGTGATTAGTTAAATCAGTTATACATAAATTCAAAGACTTGTTCTTCATTTTAGCTGTTCAGACTTAATTGGATTTAAATCAGATTAGAAAGTGACTTCTGAGGGAAAAATACCCCCAAGCATGAAAAGACGGTTACTTTTTTTAACTTATCACGTAATAGAGATTTCTATCTTTATAACATTTATTCCCTGTTGCAGCTTACAATTCTATTTAACTTTTAAAGAAAATGCTTACATATTAAAATGTTAGCAGGGCAGAGTACGAGGAAGCCGCTAACTTACCTTCCTCAGAATAGCCTGTTTTCTAGTCCAGAGTATTTTCTTCAGATTGTAATGAAATTTTAAACTTAAACATTATGAAAGGAGGTCATTCTTTGAGTTTATTAAAAATATTAATTGCTGTGAAAATCATATAATGCAAACTGTATTAAAACCATAGAAGAGATTCTGTTTCTCTCCCAGGAGATGCCCCGGTAGGTCCAGAGAGTTTCTCCCTTGGGGTTTAAGGGACCATCAGAGATTTATTTACAGGCTTGGGCCACATATGTAAATACGAATTACTGAATAATGAAAAGCAGGGTTGGAAGAGTTTGGGCGAAGATGGAGTAGTTTTCAGTGCTATGGTACTTGCTCGGGATCTCCAGAAACAACGTCCGTGAACCCAGCAGAGGAAGATCCTTGCGAAGGAGCAGAGCACGACTCAATCCTGACTGTCAAGCACAGATTATGCCGTGGGGCAATAGCATTTTGCTGCCTGGCCTTTTGCCTAGTTTACTAAATTCGAGCATTTTTAGATAGGCATTTGGAGAAACAGGCCAGCTGCAGGATCAGCTGTCTGTGGCTTTCCAGGCTCCTCGTGATGCAGAAGATTGAGGACTTTATGCAAAATCAGGTACTTAACCATATGGGAGGCAGGATGAACGTATAGATGTTGGAGGACAGAGCAGAGATTTGTATTCAGATAATTCCCCATCTGGAATGATACAAGGCTGGGGAATTCAAGCCATCTCCCCCAAAAGGTGTGTTCTCTAGGGGGCTTGACAGAGAGTACTACTACAAAGATAAGAAAAGGCAGAAGGAATAACAACCGCTGATTCCAAACGCCTGTGCTCATCTTTCCCATCAATTATTTAGACAAGAAAGATTTACATGAAAATTAATCATTAAATTTTGAATTGCTTCTATACATCAATAATGAAATAGCTGCGCCAAATACAAACAGATAAAGAGAACAGGATAAGAAATCATCCTTAATACACAAAAGGAGAAGTAATATTTTAATGAAACTATAAAGCTCATTACTGCTTTACGATGGAGGGTTACTGTCAGTGACCTAGCGTAGAGAGCTTTATATGCCTAACGTGAAACCTCTTGTTTAATCTATCATATTTGATGTTGGCATATTAAAAATTGTGGGCTGGATTCAGCTATATTCCATAAACCAGTAATTTTTGGTACCAAAATAATTTTCATACAGTCAGGGGGTTGTCCTTCAAGTGTGTGCACCCAGAAGTATCGTGGTAGACACTAAATTTCAATATTTTAACTTTTTGAATTGTTTAAACCAGTTTTGTCAAGTATATTTCTTGACAAAAGAGACTGAGTCTGAGACTAAGCCTGCAAAACTCAGTTTAATTGGTAATTTTCAAATTACCGTCAGTTGCTGTGATTGTATCATTAACCTAAAAATGCTGGGGGAAGGGCTTGCTATGCTTCTTGATGTCCCAGCTGAAACACAGTAACCTAAAACGTTAGCTTCTTTCGCCCCTGCCCCCCGAGTAAATTTCTAATGCTCCCATCCAGAAAAAAAATGTGCAAAGCATGGAGGATAAACAACCTGTATGCGTAAAAATCTGCGAGTAAATAAAATGATCTCATGATATATTTAAGTAACGTGATGTTGGTGTTATATTTAGGATTTCTGAATGCTTGGTGTTGAGAAAACGGCAAACTAAGTCGGATACGGCATTGACCTAGAAAGCATTGAGACCCTGCAGTATATTTGGTAAGTACAAACGCTTTTCTAAATTCAGTTACTTTTAACTTGCTGGTGGATCTTTTCAAAGCCTCGTGTGGGATAGGATCACCTCCAAAGGCATACTGTGTCCTACATCTGTGAATATAAAGCGCTAAAGAAATGGTAAGCATCTCTATGACAAAATAACTTACATAACACGTAAAGTTATGCACTACTCCCTGACCTGCTCCAACTCTTTCGTTTAATGTTGTTTTCATTTTGATATAGGTTTCTCTTGCCATTTCCCTTCTATATTTCACCCGATCGGTACCTGTAGTGAACTAGAGGGCAGACAAGCATAAAGTCAATTCCGCTTGCTGTAATTCCCCAGATTTTATAAGGGAAAGATGTTTATTTAAGTTGCTTTGCAACCTATGAGCTCATGAGTTCATTAATTTCTTGGGAAGTAAATAAGTTCCGGTGTTTTGTTCTCGAATTTATCACTTTTTGTCTATTTCCATTTTAGCTGGTAATTCAACCTCTGCCTCTTGCTTGAGCGAACTCTGWGAGAGACCGCATCGGGGCTTTTTCAGCTCGAGGCATAATTGTGCAGAAAATAGAGGTATTTTTTGCTTAGTTGCTCTTGTAATTGGCGCCCCATGGCTTCGGGAGCACAGGTAGCACGCGGGTGCGGGTTGTGTTCGGGAGCACCTCGCCGAGCGTTGCACCGACACGGGCCAATATACCTCTTTTACTGATACCAGGGTGGGCGTCTTGGGCATGGATGTTACTGGCCTTGCAATACTTGCGTGTCCCACTGAGTGGCATGAGGAGTGCTCGTGGGCATGCCGGCCAGCCAGCGTTGTAGCCACGGAGAGAAAACTGTAGCCTACTTGCCTGCTGTCTTCTAGCAGAAGGGAARCACAATTAGGTGAGGAAGTTTCATTAACGAGAACCTCTTGAGGCCACTTTTTTAGCAGCTTTTGGTGGGGTGGAGTGTGGAAATGTTAGATTTAGAAGATAATCGGCCTGCATTTTTATCTCTACTTAAGATAATTTTCCATTCTGCTATTTTATCTCCATAAACTGCTATTTTTCACTTAGTAGATTATTTTACCACCCAAAGCAGATGCCACACAAAGAGTTGTGGTTGGGAGACACGTAGTTATTTATCTCAGTCAAAATGTCTCAGTTAAAAAGCTATCAGTAGGAGATAATAATAATAAATACATGTGACATTTGGGTAGATGAACACAAGATTATACTAAATAGAACCCATTTCTGAATACAAGATTATACTAAATAGAACCCATTTCTGAAAAGAATAATTGTAACTAATTAGAAATCTCCAGTTATGCTTAGAGTTGTAGGAAAGTGAAATCAAATTTAATTATGCAAGGTCCCAGTTGTGCCAAAGGTGTTATAAAGAATATCTTTATGGAGACTTTCGGTATAAGAAACTGGTGGTGCTATGATTAGCATGCTCGGTTGCACATTTTCTTTATATTAGTTTAAAGTTTAATGATGGTATTTGTACGGCTAATTACCAAGAATCTGCACAGCCCTCATTGGGATAATCACCCAAAAGGCACCCAGTTTTGCAACGGACAGTTATTGATAACTCTAAAGTAGCTTTGGCTAAATTCTTTATATTAAGTATATGTACAAACAGGTACTTAAAAGTGGAAATATCTGCGATCGTGCCCGCAGTTTCCTTGGAAGCATACACAGTGAGCGTTGTTCCTTCGTTCCCACGTGCTAGCAGAGGACTGCTGGCCAGCGTCAGGATTTCCGACGGTGAGTTCAGCACTGTGCTGGGAGATGCTCTGCGAAGGGTTGTCTCGGGCGATAGGAATGGTCCGCAGGCTGGGAGCAGGGAAACGTGGGCAGGAAGGCAGGCAAACAGCCATAGCCATGTATGTTCCCTGACAGCGGGTTGTCTAGGAGTGCTGAGGAGGAAAGCTAACTGCTCATACTAACCCAAGAGAAAATCTTAGCACACAGCAAGAATATCATGCATCTCATGCCTGAGGAAAAGGATTTGCCTGAGCAACCCAGAGCGTGAACTGAGGGCTTTGCCAGTAGCACTCAGTGTATCCTGATCTGGGAGGTCGTGGTCTCCCGTGGTGAAAGCAGGTCTTAGGTACCAATGTAGTCATGGAGGAGCACTGATCGTGAGAAATATGCTGTGATATTAGAGGGATGCGGGAAGAAGATTTGATGAAAAAAAAACCTGTTATTTTTGGAGTTGACACACAAGTCAGGTACGGTTTCTGGGTTGGGCTGTGCTGCCCAAACCGTTTTCCCATCCTTTCCTGGCAGCTCTGCCACACGTAACGAATTCTGTCCCCCGCCGCAGCCTCTCTGGAGGTGATGCTAACAACGTGGATAAATGAAGCTTTCAAATACATGCAGGTCTTCCCACTGATATCGCCAGGCCCTGCGAGGGAAAGCCTTTTCTTCTCACTTATAAGAGCTTTTCTTTCCAAGAGCACTATGTGATTCTGAGCCCCAAAGGTGACTTTCCTGCCAATAACGATCCCTGCAGGCCACGGCCCGGCAGTTTTGTCTTTAAACCCTCCTGGCCTGACAYACCGGGACCCTCTTTCTTCTTCCCCACCTACCTTGAAGAGAATCACAAGGCAACCATCTCTCTTGCTACCGCTCCTCTCCCCTGCTTCGCCAGATCACATTAAAGCGTTAGCCCCAGGAGCTGACCGCGGGGCTGATCCTTGATTAACGGCAGGGCGGCTGCCCGCTGCAGCAGGAGGGGGCTGGCCGGGGAGGGATTTATCCCACTCATCTGACGTATGGCGCTTAGCTCTTCTGCGGTGTTACGGATACAGAAACAGGGCTGAAAGCCTCAGTTTTCAGTACCTCTGATCTCCAGGAGCGTACACATACCTCAAACATACCTTAAAAGAGAAAGGAGCTGTTCTGTGGATCTCAGCCTTGACTGGCACGTTCCTGGGCTTTGCACTCAGGTATCGGGGGGGGAGGCAGCCAGAGAAAGGCAGCAAAGCATAGCGCAAATATTTCTCCCAGCTGATCTGCAGGCAGCGTTGGAAACGAAGCGGTCGTTCYCGCTACTGAGAGTGACTGACAGGAACCTAGGGTGGGATTCACTCACCGCCACCTCAGAAACCTGCGGTATATATACATCTGCAGCTGAACTGGGCACTCTAGGCTTCCGTTATTAGTTAATGGAGGTGATTAGGTATTTTTAGGCATGACTCACCTGTCCTATTTTAGCTCTCCATTTTAGCGTATGATGAATTGTACGATGTCCATTAACTTTAAAGAGAGTCTAATCCGAGTAGTTCAGATGTGGACCTCTTAATTGATTTATTCAGATCAGTTCTACCCCTGTCTGCCAACGTCTTTAAAGCACCAGGTATCTTCCAAGGCCAAAGCCGAGGCAAACGGTGAGAGAGAGGCAGTGCAGAAAGCTGTCTTTTGCTTTGCTTTCCCCAGATAGCAGCGTCTCTTCGGGTGTGACTTTGGCAGCCAAACGCTCRAGTTGGCTGTGGTCATTTTGTACTGTCAAAAGTATCGTTGGTCCTAGTCTAGGAGCAATGCAGTCTCCATCTGTACAACCTCCATCCAGCTGGAAAAAAAAAAAAAAGGATTTTTCGTTGCCTTCCCTCTCAAACATCTGCTTTTCTGTTGACAAATTCCTCCCTCTCTCTCGCCCTATCCCTGCCCTCCTCTGTCTTGACCCCTCCTGATGCAGCCAAACCTGCCAATTCTCTGTAGCTCCTCCGAGGCTGCTGATCTTCCTTACCTTTTGCTGAAACTAAGCAAAGAGGCTCCCTGGTATAGAGGCAAGAATATCAGCTACACCTCAATAGTGCAGCCACTGCGAGACCTGCAACAACATGCCCCCACACRTGTCTCACACCCCCTTCTGCCTCCTGCACCGTACGCAGAGCTTGTTGTGGGCTGGAAGAGGCAGCAGGAGGGAAGGCCGGGTCATGCCGAGCGTTTCTAAGCCGATGAAAACAGCAGGAATTCCCCAGTGGTGGTCCATGTGCAGGGACCAGCCTGGGACCAGACGTAGGCAGCGAAGCATATCCATAGGAATGAAGTACAAAGATGATGAAAGACCGATACGTCTTACACACCATCATCTTCTCATAGCATGTGCTCTCTGCTTATTGATACAAATAAGGGCATCCTCCATCATTTTTCTGAAGCTGACGTGGGACCACGTGGGCACAATTCATACATAGCAGGTCTCTGAGCCTCTGGCTACGTGGGGAACTGCACAAGCTCCTTGATGATTCCGCAGGCCATGAACCGCGGGTGGCTGCTGGCTGCCCATACCCTGCCTCACAAATCACCGAAACGATCAGCTGGCCGAACGGTGCGGGYTCTCCCGGTGGTGATCTCCGTTATGACGGTCTCAGGGCGAGCTGGCCCTAGGGGTGGGTGGTATGGAGACTGAGGAATGAGGCATTCTTGATAAATTCAGGTGTCTAATAGAACTAGGATTGAACTTCTCATTTCCAGGCCTTGCTTGTAGCGTGAACGTTGGTGCATCTCCTCCTTCCCTTGCTCTGTAATCGGAAGGATTTAGCTTCAACTTGTTTCATATAGTTGACCATATAGTTGTCAGTGGCCTAAAATTCTGCTTGACGTTTTTTTTTTTTTTTTAAATCTCATTCCTGGCCTGTGTGTCCATACCAGCTGGTATAATCATGAGCTCTAAGAGCTGTCATCCCTGAACTCAGTCTTATTGAATCCAATGCCTCCTCTAAACTGGAATATCTGTGTTCTCACACACACATAGGATGGATTTCCCCTTGCTCTCTTCCTAGCTAACACAGTGAATCCTGGCTGGACTGAGCACGCTGAATCCCGCTTTGTTCTGCTCACCATTTGCGTTCTGTTTTCAGGCCGTCATTCCAAGATAGCTGAAGAACTTGGCCTGTACGGGCTCTTTCAAGGTTGGGATCAGCATTTTGATGAATCGCAGAGTCTATGGTTAAAGGGTGAACATTGATCTGCATGGAAAGGATTTCTTCTCTACAGGAGAAGTGCAGATGTCCAGGGATGTGTAGGATGCAGAGAATCCACCTTGTGCAACTGATGCTTTATAAACCTGAGTTCAGAGTGCGTGTCCAGCTGTTGCGTCAGAGCGCAGGAATGATGCGACTCGCGGCAGGCTCTGTTTCTCTTTCACCGGGATCTTTCCCCAACAGGTGACCTCCTGCCACCACCTGACCTTCTGCAAGCTTCCAGTGCAAGACAATCCTGTAGGACGTCTGATAATATGGAGCGCTGATACGTGTTCGTGTCCCAGGACCCTGATTCCCAGTAGTCTTCCTCAGCACAAGAAGAGAAGAGCCMGCACATGGCAGGTCCTAGCTATATCAGTTACTGCACATCTGAAATGTGTCCAGATAACTAGAAGAATTTCTGTAAGATAGCATAAAATACATAAAATACAAGTCGTTTGGCACACTTGGGGAGCTCTGTCCTCCAATTCTTTCCCCTTCTGCTTCTCTTGTTGCTAATGAAGCAGCTGCTCTTTGGCTTCAGGCTTTAACCTATTTAAGATTCCTTTTATGCTGTTGGCCCTTTGAAACGCATGAATTGCTGTGAAAGAAAGCCAGTGACATTGCTGTGAGGCACGAGGAAGGCCTATAGGTGAAGCCATGTCTGGTAATGAGAGACTGTCTCACCTATTCATCTCCTCCCTTCCTTTATGTCTATAAAGCAACTCTGTTCCCTTGGGCACATGGCTGCATACCTTTTCTGCTTTTATTTAAGCATTACAATGATATCAGCCACAGCCCTTCATTAGCACAGCGCCAGCGGTTGGCTCCCTCCTTTGGGGGGTCTGTTGTCTTCACGTCTAGGGGGCTGCAGAGCCGGCGTGCTCTAGGGCGGTCTCCGTACACGGTCCTGTCCCCAGCGCAGGAAATGTGCTGGCCCGAAGTGGAAGGGGAGGCGGAGGAGCTTGGATTTCACGGAGAGAAGCCGGAGAACAGTGCAGAAAGGAGGAAGCCGTGAATGAAATCGGGGGCAAGCGGAAGGTAGGATTTATTTGTTGGACGAGCAGTAAGACCCCGTTTCTGTGAGCTGCTGGGTTCTAACGGGGATGTCAGGCTTTGCCTTTGCGCAGAAGGGTTCCACATAAAGGGCTGTGGGTGGGCAAGTAGAGTATCATCATCTAAATAGTCAAGTTATCCCAATGACTGTGGATGCCAACAGATACCAAATCCAGAATCATTGAATCGGCGTATACTCTGATGTGACCGATATGACCATAGGTGTTAGGATTGCTGTGGTTTTAAATGTGATATAAATCATTGCATTACTTCATTAGTTATTTACCACCTACAATGAATTAGTGCAGCACTAAACTAACTTAAGCGACGGTTCCTCGTGGGATTTACACTTTGTAGGCTGAAGGCCCGGCTGTGTCTCAGCTGACATTACGGAACGTGCTGTGGCAAACTGAAGTGGGAGGAATCCTACCTAGCGTCTCGGTTGCAGTACTGAGCTGACTCAGTATTGACAACTTACTCATTTCTTTAAAAACCCAAGCCAGGCTCAGCACATTTTGGTTGATTAAAAAAAAACCAAACAACATCATTTTTGCTCCCTGGCTTCTGAGTTTTAGGCTCCTGAAAAATGTTGCTGGACTGAGCGAACAATTTTATCCTTCCAGACAGACCTTTACTCTCATTGCTGCAGCCATTACTGCCTCGAGGCCGTAAAAGAGGACTTCTGTTTGCTCTGCATCCCCGCACTGACACGGTTTCACTGGAATGGAGTCGTCTCCCACGTATCTGCTAAAGACAAGGCGATCTCAGCACAGCAGGGTTTGGTTTTCTTTTTACGGTTGAAAAATGTGTTTTGAATTCTGCGCTACAGAGAAGATCTAGGAACAAAGTGTGCGTCTCTGAGCCGTGATGGCAGCTGCTAT
This sequence comes from Phoebastria nigripes, assembly GCA_035582835.1. NCBI lineage: Eukaryota > Metazoa > Chordata > Aves > Procellariiformes > Diomedeidae > Phoebastria > Phoebastria nigripes. Next base: position 1,277,734 of record JAYKAV010003199.1, read on the forward strand.
TGCAGTTTCATACGCGCTCGGTTACCTACGGGGAAGTTTGTACATGGAGGAAATGATCAATAGTCTGTTCCTGCAGTGATGGAAGTGCATTTTAAGTTGAATTTTTCAGGACCTGTGTATGTAGTATTACATAGATTGCAAATATCTGCCACGATTTCCCCTGTTCAGAATAAAAACCGTCTATGACACCTGTATGAGTRTTTGCATTCTTATTTGCACAGTAGACGATGAAGTCTCTAGAAAGCCATAGTTTGTTAAACAGAGCGTGGTTAAGGAGTTAGATGGTTGGGAAAAATCATCCTTCCTATGATTATTAGTACTAATTCCTATCTGCTTTTTCTGCCTTCGCTCTCGCTATTTTAAGAAGATATCAGGCATTTGCTTTCACCTCTCAATGCAGCTGAAAACACACACACAGCGTTAAAATAGCGTTGGGTGAACGGAAGGGGGAAGGCCTAATAAAAGTGATGGATGGGAGCCGCTGGAGAGATAGTGAACGTGTCTGTGATTTTTGAAATAAATAACAATGGAATAAAATAAATTTTGTGATTTTATAATCATGCGTTTGACATTGTCCTCAGCACTAAGTCTGTTTTATGTCCTTGTATAACACTCGGCAGAGACTCTGTTTTTATAAATTAAGCTAGGGTTTAGTGCCTTGCGTTTCTGAAGATGACGTGGCCGTGGGAGGAGAAATACTAATTATGTCTTTTTATTTAGCATCATCGGAGATCGCTGCAGCTGCGAAGGGGTCTTCACTGTCCTTTTGCCAGTGTTTCATTAATCTGCCTGCTCTGTGGAAATCAGTTCCTCTCGGGCTTCTCTACAGGCCACCAGTTCATGTCCGAGCAGGGTTGGGTTTGTTCCGTTTTCCCTGGGCACGGTACTAATACCTGTGCATTTTAAGTAGTCAGCCAAATAATGGATGGGAACCGAAGGCAAGAGGCAGATGATAACATGCACTGGTGCAAACAAAAGCTGAATGAAAGGCACAATGAACCGCTGAAATGTAAGAGAATTGGAGCCGCTCGCTGATGCGAGGAAGCACCCCAGGGCTGGTGCTTCCAAAGGGAGGGCAAAAGCCGGGTGTGGGGTGCAGGCTTTGGGCTGCGGCTGGTTGAGAAGACGCCATAGGGAGAAAGCAGAGCAGCATCATTGGGGAGCTCAGGAACCAAGCAGCGGCGGTGGCCCACCCCCACAGCCAGCTGCAGATGAAGGGAAGGAGCCAAAAGAGAAAGATTCCCCAAATGTGGAGCACAGCTGAAGGCCAGGGAGGCCGTTTCCTGAGTGACTTAAAGCAGAGGGACCCAAGGATGTGCCTGGGCACGACTGCGGCACCAGTTTTCCCTCGGAAAACCCTAAGCACTGTCAAGAGCAGGTAGGTGTAAGCACCCACTTGCAGCACTCATTGACCGCTGCAAGCCTCACAGCATGACCGAGGCAGAAAGGGAGTAGACAGAGGGGCTGGACCTGGGGAACCATACTCGTCACCTCACATGCCAGAAAAGTAGCATTTGGGCTCYGTGTTTGACTGAGGTCAGACGTGTCTTACGTTGGCCCAAGATTGAACTCGGAAGCCAACCAAGCACCAAACTGGTGCCGTGCATCACCCGTGCTGCAGCAGAGAAGAAAATGGAGGCAGCGTGTTCCAGCCAGATGGCCCAATTGAGTGACCTCAGAGCACCCCAGTGCGGGGCCCACCAGGTTAAACTTGATGGCGAAGGACCCCATGTGTAATTTGATGACCTCAGATGATACACACAAACACCACTCCTCCAAAAAAAAAAAAAAAAAAAAAAAAAAAAAAAAAAAAAAAATAGTTGATGCCTGGTTGACCTCAGATGACCCACAGTGCTAATTAGTGACCTCAGATGACCCAAGGAGCAATTTTGGGGTCAAGTTGACCTCTAGTAACCCCATATGCTAATTGGTGACCTCAGATGACCACTGAGCTGAAATTTTAGGACAACATTGACCCCCAAGGAACCCCATATGTTAATTAATGAACTCAAGTAACCCCCACATGTTAATTGGTGATCTCAGATGACCCCCTGAGCCAAAATTTTGAGTTCAGGTTGATCTTGACTAACCTGTATGTTAATTGCTGACCTTGAGTAACCCCATACCTTCATTGGTGACCTCGGATGACCCCTGAGCAGACATTTTGGGGGTCAACTTGACCTCTAGTAACCCCATATGTTAATTGGTGACCTCAGATAACCCCAAGGAGAAATTTTGGGTTCAAGTTGACCTCAGGTAACCCATATGGTAATTGGTGACCTCAAGTAACCCCAATGGTAATTGGTGACCTCGGATGACCCCAGAGCAGAAACTTYGGGGTGACCTTGACCTCTAGTAACTCCACATGCTAACTGGTGACCTCAGATGACCTCCTGAGCTGAAATTTTGGGTTCAAGTTGACCTCGAGTAACCCCATATGTTAATTGGTGACCTCAGATGACCCCAAGCAGACTTTTGGGGTGACATTGACCTCTAGTAACCCCATATGCTAATTGGTGACCTCAGGTAACCCCATGCCTTAATTGGTGACCTCGGATGACCTCTGAGCTGAAATTTTAGGGTAACATTGACCCCATATTTTAATTAATGAACTCAAGTAACCCCATGTTAATTGGTGACCTTGGATGACCCAAGGAGAAATTTTGGGATCAAGTTGACCTTAAGTAACCCCATATGTTAACTGGTGACCTCGGATGACCCCCAGAGCAGAAACTTTGAAGTAGTGTTGACCTCTAGTAACCCATATGTTAATTATTGACCTTGGGTAACCCCATGTGCTAACTGGTGACCTCAAATAACCCCAGATGCTAATTGGCAACCTTGGATGACCCCAGAGCAGAAACTTTGGGGTAACATTGACCTTTAGTAACCCCACATGCTAACTGGTGACCTCAGATGACCCCTGAGCAGGCTTTTGGGGTGACATTGACCTTTAGTAACCCCATATGCTAGTTGGTGACCTCAAGTAACCCCATGCCTTAATTGGTGACCTTGGATAACCCCTGAGCTGAAATTTTAGGTTCAAATTGACCTCTAGTAACCCCATATGTTAATTGGTGACCTCGAGTAACCCATATGTTAATTGGTGACATCAGGTGACCCCCAGAGAAGAAATTTTGGGGTAACATTGACCTCTAATAACCCCATATGTTAATTGGTGACCTCAGATAACCCTGAGGAGAAATTTTGGAGTAACATTGACCTCTAGTAACCCCATATGGTAATTGGTGACCTCAGGTAACCCCACATGCTAATTGGTGACCTYGACTGACCCCTGAGCTGAAATTTGGGGTTCAAGTTGACCTTGAGTAACCGCATATGTTAACTGGTGACCTCGAATGACCCCGAGCAGACATTTTGGGGTCAAGTTGACCTCAAATGACCCCATATGCTGATTGGTGACCTAGGATGGCCCCATGTTCTAATTGATGCTTTCTGCTGCCCCTCCCGCCATAGATATGCACTGTGTGTGATTTGGGGGGGGGGGGCACCAGATTAGCTCCTAGAGATCATCTCAAGTCGCCCATGCACCAAATTGCCCTCTACAGGTCAGCTCAGGCTCATCCCTTTCCGTACTTGCTGCTCCAAGGTCCCCTGAGATGTCCCAATGAGCCCACAGGGTCCCTTGAACTCACTTAGGGACCAAAAGTGCTTCAGGGCATCCACTGAGGTCATCCTGGTCCCCAAAATGACTTTTGGGCTCACCTGGGGCTCAAGAATTAGGCCCTACAATCATCTGGCATCCTCCACTTGTCTCCTTGTGATCATTTGAGGTCACCAAGGTACCAGTTATGTCCCTTGGGGAGGATCCAAGGTCAAGTGCTGCTGAAGTGTAACACCTCAGCCCCCCTCCCCAGATGCTCTCCAGCACCRGTAGCAGTTGAAAGGAGTTGGCCTGGGATGAAACCACTTTCATACCCTCCTTGAGTGCAGCTTGCAGGCGAGACCTTTTGTGAGGAGCTACACGAAGAGAAAGAAGAGTGACTCCCCCAGACCTTCCCCTCTACTTCCCCCGACAGAAAGCAGCACAGTTTAACAAAAGTGCAATGTCAAGAATGGAAAACAGGCATCAGCCCTTCTTTATTTTGGGAGGGAAGGATAAGAGGCGGCTCGTTTTGCTAAGGAAACTGTTACGAGGGAGATGATAGGCAGCATCTTCCATCTGCGCGACCTCTTTACATCATATGGAGTCTACCCAGCTTTTGCAGAGTCTCGATCCCTGAAGGACCCCGATTGCATCCAGTCCATCACCTCTCTTCTCTGGGCCTCTTGTAACTCATTGCCTGAATCCGTTTAGCTCCCCGTCGTTCACTTTCTGGTTTTGGGTACCCAAACCAGTTAATGGCACCTTACTTACTGGTTGCCTTTTAGAGGGACGCTACAAAGGGAATCCATTTCCTGAGATCCATGCACATTGCTGGAGGAGCAGCAACATCTGCTCGGAGGCTCTCTGCCTTTTCCACAAACTGTGGCAGACCCCTATGAGTTCTTTAAAGCTGGATTCATCTTTGCTTCGAGTATTTTGAGATAAATTGCATCAGCTCTCATTAAAAATAAAAGACAAAAAAAMCAAACAAAAAAACCCCCAAAACAAAACAGTGAGGGGATTGGATGGGAAAAAAGACCATAATGCAAATTATTCCAAAAAGGGTGGAGGGAGACTGGCTACAGGGAAGAAAATCAGCCAATGCAAAGTCCAAATGTTCAGTTCCAAACGCCCAGGCTTTGAACTAACTCAAGCCAAAAGAGCTCTCTTTCCAGCTTTTCTCGCCTTGCTTTTTTGTGAGCCACATCCCACTGGAGTTACTCAGAGCATGGAGACAACAAAACTCTGAAGCCCAAGACAACCCAGCTTCTATCCAGGTACCAAAATACAGATGAAGATGCTTCCATTTTGCGTTAACCTGTTGAAAAACCAGAACAAGACCGTAAGCATCCAGCAAACCCCCAGGGAGTCCCCGGGGCTGCCCCGCAGGGCAGGCACGGGGCAAGGCACCATCCCACACCAGCCACAAGCATAAAYGAGGCACAACCTTACTAAAGACAATAGTGTTACAGCACTACTTAGAGAATGAGTAGACCCATAAATTGTAGCGCGCTTGGCCATGCCTTGCAACAAAATGTACCACAGGCCACATCCCGCTCCCTTCAAATCAATGGCAAAGCACATACCGACACTGATGCAACCAGTACCTGACCATTTTATAAACCACCATCAGCTTCCAGTTTCAGTCCCCACTCTGTGTTTAATAGGCCTGCTCATCCTGTCAGAAAAAATACATTCTGGTGCAACTCCAACAAAACCAGTAGGCAGAGCAGAGCATCAGGTGGTATCCATGAACTCTGTGAGTCTGCCAGATGCTTCTTCAGAATGCAATATGCAGGAAAGCAAAATACCAGGTCCTCAGGTAAACTCTGGGCAAGCTAGGTAATACCAGTGGTGTTGGTTTGATTGAAAACGTTCAGGTCTTTAATAGTTTGGTTACAGAGCAGACTGCTTTTCATTACAATTTTAAATAGACATTACCACTGTAGTTAATAACTTTCATGGTATTTTTACCCTCCAGCAACGTTATTACTTATCCTTAAATTATAAATGTTCTGCTTTTCTCTGGCATCTTGTTCATATGTTTTGTTTTGGGTTTGTTTTTTTTGTTGCTCGAACTCAATAATAAAACATCCATGAGAACCATGTACTTGTGAAAGAAAAAGCAATGGAGCTGAAACCGAACACTTATCTGGTCAGCAGGACATCAGCAGTCGTGCTCAGCTCCCAGCAACCAGCCTGGAATATTGCTGTAAAATCCACGCAGCTATGCTCCCTTCACACTTCAAGCCAGACAAAGTTTGTGTGTGCATGTGTGCGTGTAGTTTGTGCTGGGGGGGGGGGGGGAATACCTGAAACACTGCAGTCGCAGAACCCTTTCCAGCAGCGTAAGTTACTCGTTGCTTGAATAACAAGCATCCAAGAATAAAATTCATTTGGAATTGTCCCATTGACTCACTAACACCACACAGCAAAACAGTCCTTTGCCTTCTGGAGCTTAGCAGTGCTGCTCTGTCCATGCCTGTGCAGACGGACACCCACGTAAGCTGGAAATGAAATGAGAAGACAATAGATCCCCCTAAACATAGTATTTTTCCCTGCTGATTTGCGTTTGTTCAACAGATAGAGCCAAGTAGATGATCTGACCTATATACTCTTGGTTATAGAGTTCTCATTGAAATTTAGTGTTTTGGTAATCCTAGCTGCTCCTTCGGGACTCTGGGCTTAGTCTGTGTCCACATCTCAGCTTGCAGGAGCTGGGGCCTAAAATTAGTTCCTCAGATAAAACCCTATGGAAGTTGCAAGGCTGAAGGAAGAAGCCTGGAAGAAAGCGGTGGTGGAAGATACACCAAAAAGCAAATTCAGCGGGTCTTTGTAGTGTTACTTGTAGGGAAGTCGCAGCTACTTAGCCTTGTGAAAGAAAGAGCATTCATTGAAGAAGTAGAGTGCAACTCTCTCATTTAAATGTATTGGTTGACTGAAGTGGGAATACTCAAAGCAGATTTTTCTCTTATTGAGCAAATACCGGCTGCTGCATCAGAAAGAAGTGAAGGAGAGCTGATACAGCTGGTTCCTTTCCTTGCTATGGCCTCGACGTGGTCTCGGAGCACCCCAAAGGCTACCCTAGGCTCTGCCGTCCGGTAAAAGATCCCAAASGATGAGAATTGGTGATGACAACTCCAGTAACATAGACAACACCCATCTCCTTTCCTGCCTTGATATGACTTCAGAAGAATTTTCTTCCGGATATGGGATGCCTTTCAGATCTATCAAGAGTATTTTTAATATGTGGAAAATTCAGTCACACCATGGTATCTCGAAAAGTAGCTAGCTCTTCTCCTTCTCTGCCGGCTTCTGCATCAATAAAGCTACTACTGAACCTTTGGCATTTATTCAAAGAGCAGCAAAACTTGTTGGGAGCCAGGAGTTATTAAATGGCAAAGGGCTGAACAGAATGAATGTGACTGAGTAAGGTCTAAATGAGATAGCAGCAGCTAAAAATACAAACATCAAAGAGAGAAGATTAGAAACAACTGAATGATATCAAAAAACAGTGAAGCACTGGTTGTGGAGCAGAAAACCTTTCTGACAAAAAAACCGTACAGAACTGATTCCTAGAGGACGTGCTGGCAGCCCATTGATGGAGCAGTCAAACTTACGGAACCACTAGAAAATCAATGCAAGACAGAAAAAATATTCAGTGAAAGTCATCTAAGAAGTGTGTGCCATTTCTAACTTCTGTTAGTGCTGGGTGCCGTGGGACGACGAGTTCTGAGCAAGCTATAATTAGAAAGCAACACAGGCCTCAGAAGTTATTCCTATTTCAGCTATTTCTAAGGGCACTTTTAATTGGCATTATTCAAATACAAACTCCCCCAGATATGAGTAATGACACAGTCTTCAACTCTCTCCTAAATTATTCCAAGTTTCTCAGTGAAAGGTTATTTTAATGTGAGCTAGTTATCTCCTGTTGGCCATTTAAAATAATAAGAGAGCACCTTTGGTAGATTCTGAGCTAAACCTTCTTGAAACCGGTTTGCAGTGAAAAAGAGAGAGAAGTAGCTCAGGACGAGAATCAGCAACAGAAGGACTGTTGGAAGGGAAAGCTTCGATGCGTTCAGAAGACTCTGAGCACTGAGATATATGTATATACGTGTGTATAAATATATCTCCATAAACGCCTCAGAAGAGAATGAAGAACCGCCTTCAGGGTTGGCGTTCTGGCTGCAGAAACGGGTTGCAGCCACGAGCAGAGCGCTGCAGTTTGTACCCCTCTCACATTTGAAACAGCACATTCTCGTGACTGAAGATAATTCATCAAGGATGTCTGACTCCATCACCACTTTCTACACTTAATCAAAATATACTATTCTTTCATTAGTCGCTTGCATCAAAAGGATAATAAAACAAATTCCTTATTTTCCAGAGAGCTCGCTATTAGACAATTCTTAATACGACTACTCAGGATGCAGTGACTTTGAGTAATGACTTTCTTTTATCGTGTATTTGTGAAGCAAAATTGTTTCCGGATGTAAATTAATAGTGGTGGCTTGCAGGAAGCACAAAATCTGTGCATGTACGTTACTATGAAACACGCTAGCAAAGCATTTATTTTATTAAGCTACAAAAGATCCTGCAAGATGCACCGAATGACTAACAGCGAGGTAAGGAGGGGAAAAAAAAAGAGTAGCAATACAGACTCCTGGCATGTACCATTTCATAGAGAGCTGCTGCAGAGGAAACCTGCAAGGCAGGTAAGGCTGTGTTTTAATTCATACCCCATTGGAATTTAATTAACAGATTGGCTGATGTTTTCCAATTATCTGAAAATAGACGTACTGGATAGCAGCGGTGCACGTGGTACAAGCTCCACACGGCRTGCGCCACTGAGGGACGTAACACCTATTTGTGTTTTCAGTAGAAATCCGTACCTCTAACAGCTTAAAATAAAGGCTCCCTTTGTGGCTTTATTGGCGGTAGACAAAGTTCTTGCGCTTTCAAAGCAGGCTATGAAATTTCTGACAGAGAGGAATGGGCGTTGTCAGACCTGCTGGAGCCATCAAGGAAAGCTGAAGGCCATACTCCTCCTCCTTCAGGCATTTGTCAACACAACAGGGTCACAAAGACCGAAACGCAGTTCTTTTCCCTTAATTTGTTTTCCCTTTCGCCTTGGGCCCTTCTGAACACCGTTTGTTCTAAAAAGCATCTCTCAAGCAAACTGAAAACAGGCCAGTCACCTGCRGCAACAACTTCTTGCTATCTTAATATAGTATTTATAGTATAGTATTTGTAGTATAGGTGGTATATCCTTCTAAAGGTTGAAGAAACAAGTATAATTTATATGAAAAAACGTACAGCCCTTGCATTAGGTTTTGCCAGCATTTTTAGGAAATCTCTGGATTTCTAAATAAAAAAAAAGTAATGTTTTAAATATTTAGTTCATATAGACTACCAACTTTCTGACCCCCCCCAGGAGTTTAGAAATCGTGTCTACGGACGAGCAGGTGGGAGTCACGTCACCCATGACTGACATTCCTTTTCACGGGAAGGCTTCAGAGCTCGAGGAAACACAGGCTGGGTCTCCCTCCCGTTTTCCCTTCCCCAAAGACGCTGTTTTGCTCTACCTTGTTAGCTGCCATAAATGGCTCCTACAGAAAGAATGAGAATTTGATTACGATGCATCACACAGACCAAGGAACACGAATCAGCATCGTCCATCCCGCTGCAGCATAGCACCTCACAATGAAAACCACAAGGGGAATCTGAACAGCGACAGTTTTGGCTCCCGATTAAAAGAATTCTTTAAATTTCAAGGAAATTAAGCCTGAACTTCAAGGTTTAATTAATCAGTGAGGCAATTATTACATGCAAATAGTTTTCAGCTCCAGACCTAAGTATCTCCAAAATATCTGAAGCTGTTATTTTGGTTAAGGTATGCTTCTAATAATAACTTATGCATTGTAAACGTGAAGAATTACAAAATAATGTGAGAAATAAGCACCTATAAAATAGGTGTTTATTCTCGGTATTCTTCTCACTGTAATGAGGTACAATATTCTTATATCAAGGTCAGCTCTATGATTCAGTGGTGTCAAGTGCCTTAGAAATGCCGCTAACTAGGCACATTTATCAATAAAAATCAGCTATTTGTATTGAGCCCTTTCTAGAGTAGATAGCTCTGTCAGCATGCAAAGCGAGGTCAAAGTTGGCAGGGTGGCAACCATGACYGTATGCATGTCCTCCACTCATTTAAAAGATCACCGCATTTCCACTTCATCACATTTAAAATGCAAATGAATTTCACAAATTAGATTGAAATCCACGAGCAATTAAAAAAAAAAAATTGTGAGTCCAACACTGTTATCACTGTATTAGAAAACTGGACTGGAGTATCATTGCTTTGGTAACACAGCACAAAATGGGCCTATAATTGACACAGGATAGATAGCTGGAAAGGAAAATAATGAAGTTGCCCAGGGTGAATTTGAAGCAGCGAAGTCTTTTAACTAAAGACAAAATAATTGGAAAGTTTTAACTAAGAAATAATGGGAAAATGAACAGAAGACTACCATAGAAATAGCTTGAGTAGGCTTAGATAAAAAATAGAGCAATTGAGACTTGAAGGCAGCATTGGCAGTGATTAGAAAAGTAGAGACAGAAAATTAGAGAAAATGACAAAATGTCATGCATAGATGCTGCCCCCTTTTAAGTCATTGTTTTCTATGGAGTTGTTCAGAAAGTAAGGTGTGAGTTGGGAAAGGGGGTGAAGAAACGAGACTGCACCATTGCAGAGGCAATCTTCCTTTAATGAAGAGTAAATCGTCTCGGGATTAATGGTTTCCTGCGGTGCTGGGGTGCATAATGCGGTATCTGCACTGTTCTGTTTCTTCATCTGTCAGAACTTGGACAGCAATACAGGCACACGCCATGGTGCGCCCAAGCCCTGCGCATGCACATCGCCACGGCTTACCACATGCACGAGTCCCCAGGCACTGGACTTAGCACCCACGCAGAGCAATGTTAGTTGGCGATAAACGTGCAAGTGAACCGCATGCGTATTTTGCGGCCAAATGCATAGGTGCGGCTCAATGGAGCCGCTGATCTGGGTATAGGGTATGGCATTTCTCTGCAATCCTCAGTGGAAACTACTGTCTCAAGTGAGTTGCCTAACATTCAGAAGAACTGGCTACATCGCTATCTTTTTTTTTTTTTTTTTTTCCTTTTTTTTTGCCTGGACAAATTTCTGAGAAGGTAAGAGTACACCTCTGGGACAATATGTGTGGCATCTCTAAGCTTGTTACTGAGATCTGTAGGTTTTATTCAGTCTGTCATCACCACTGTTTTGCTTATCACATCTCAATCTTTCAGCCAGCTAAATCCGCGAAACAAACTGGGGAAGAGAAACAGAATCGTGTAAGCAAAATATTATTCTGCACTCTGCAACCATTTTTTAAAAAGTTCACGCTCATTTCAATACCAAACTTGTGTGAGCATTGTAACCAAGGTGGCTCGGCTGTAGTCCCACTTAACAACAGAGTGGTTTGGGCGTAGCCCTTGTGCCCGGCTCACAGCTTCACCCAGCCTGCGATCTGAGTGGGATGCAAAGGTGACTTCATTCTCTCTATGAGCATTCCTTATTCAGGAGTAAATCGTCATCTGCTGCAAGAGAAAACAGCCTCAGAGATTCCCTCTTCTTGGGCTGCTTCGTTCAGCTTGGTGGGAAGATGCTGCAGACACCCCTGTTTCTGGGTACCCTTCACCAGTAAGAATGACGTGGCCTGGGGCTGTAGCTCTGTCCCGTACCTACCACCTTACACTCCCCCGGGAAAGGCATACTAACTACATTTTCATTTTTGCAGTCCTGCTAGGAGTGGCGTGTGTGTGCATGCAGGGGAAGGTATCAGAGGCTCTGACTTCAGCACAGTAACGGAGGTAAACTTCCACAGACGGCTGTTTTGCTGAAGCTGTTACTGAAGTATATCAGAGAAGGAGAAAAACCTCCACCCTGCTGTCACCTCCCTCGTGCCCCTTCACAAAGGCGATCTACAAATTGGAAGAACGTAAAGGACAACGTTTAGAAGAATGTAGTAGTGTTGGCATATTATAAGTGATGAGCAGCAACACACCTAACCTCCTCATAAGATACAGWTACAGCGGTAATATTTTTTTAATCAGCTAATCCCACTGGTTCCAATTTTCTGCAGATTGTCCAGTCTTTGCTTAGATTTTCCTTTGCTCCGAATTTTATTTTCTATGAATTGGTGCAGATGTGCCTGCAGAGGGATTTTTCATAAATATATGCTGTTAACTCACAACTAAAAAGTTGTCAAGAGCACTACACTCTTTTTAATAGATGATCCTTTCATAAAAGATACACTTAAAACCACCAGCAATACCCATGACCAAACATATATAATACATATATATAATAGAAATATCGTTTCCTACAAAAGATAGGGAAGATCTCAGATAAAAGATTCCAAACCTTTAGCTTGAGAATATGCATATGTATCAGCATCTTACAGTATCGGTTCATTCAGTGTTAAAATTGATTGAAGATGGTTATTAATAACCACATCATTTGCTCCTCCCTCTTCTCTCCACTCTTTTTAATATACTTTAAATCTTTAATAAAAGATTTTTGCTTYGCTTTTTCTGCCCCAAGGTTAAAGCTTTTTATTTCCACCCAGTAGCTGAAAATGGAGTTTTGAAATAAGCAGTGGTAGTTGCAAGGATTGCAGCAAGGCTGGATGAACGATTAAGATAATGGTAGGACTATCCAGCTGAATAATCATTTAGATAATGACTGCTGTCTTGGAACATTGTATGAGGTATGAAATAAAAGGAAAATCAAAAGGAATTCCCTCTGAATAGATGTTTGGCATGGCTGAGTGCTGCAGCAGCATATCTGAATGATAAAGGATGTTCACTAAGACAAAAGCAGTATTCTTTGCCAGAGAAGAGGAGGATTTAATTTGTTGCTYYTTTTTTTTTCCCCTCCAGATTTATATTTCAAATGCAAAGTGTTGCTTTCTTGGACGCTCAGTTATTGTTTGAAAAGATAAGCTCCAAAAGAAAAAAGAAAAAAAAAAAAGTGCTTTTACCTTTGTTGTGCCAGAGCACAGGCGTAGAAACAAGCTGCAGAGAGGATGTACTTGGGAAGTCCGTACAGGAGGAACCAATCTTTGTGCTGATTCTCTCCGAGGAAACAAATAACGGCTTGAGGCCAAAGGAATATGGGCTATAAACTGTGTTTGATTACTTGGCTATCTGGACATATAGAATTCCTGGGGCAGGTACAATACTATTGCATCCCCTGATTTGAATTTGTTAATCGAGTAGATTTACATTCTCTGAGAAGTGGGACTCCAGACACGTTAACTACACCTTTTTCTCAGCGAACCASATTATAACCCTTGCGTTTCACTTACTCACAGCTGCTGTGAGTCACCCAGRTGTCACAGTCACGAATGCATTGGGATCCTTAAGTGTTTATTACTGTGGCACCACCTTTTGCAACCCAACAGTTTTCTCAATTACATTTGTAGATTTTTATTACTTGGAATAAGTTTTGATCTCTATTGTTTATTGAACTGGTCTTAATTTGTTGTTTGGTTCTGGTTGGGTTTGGGTTTTTTTAATAAGAGTTYACTAATCAAATTCTGGGAGTATGCTTATTAATACAGTAGGTTCAAATTTCTTGTGGTTTAAAGATCTACTATTTTGGACTGGAGGGGAAAAAAATGCATTGTTTTGCTTCAGTCTCCAGGAGAACCAAGCCTTCCCTTTTCGCTAACCTTAATGAGGCAGCAGTCTATCCCCAAATCCCAAATGGCATTTTTCTGAAATAGTTCAGGCAGAATATATTGAACATGCATCCCTTGCAACACAGTTGCTAACAAAAGTAAATATTTCAAATAACCTTTGCCAGGCCCTGTGTTTATCAGGGGAATTAATTAAAATTCCATGAAAAAGTCCACAGGGATTACATGAGAACCAGGAATAACATCCCTCTCAGTTACCTCGCCTCTTTTGGGTGTCACTTAACTGACAGTACAAGCTATTTGCAACCTGTCACCCTTTTCATTAGTCAATCTAAAAACTCGGTATTCTTGGCTTGGAACTCTAGACAGGATTATAGACCTCCAGTTTAGCAGTAGCAATTTTCCATTTCACTCAGCATGACGCAAACCATCAGATGGTCTGAAGGTGCTTAGATATCTGCTTTGGCTGGCTGATATTGCATACCTTGCGGTCCTAAGCAAGATTAAAAGAAAAATCACTTATACCAAATGATCTATCTATCAGGCTAAGATTGATTTTTCAAYGGTTTCATAAGTACCTTCTTCAGCACTTGTCTATAACCTTATGATTTTGGATGAGAGAAGTAAACCTTCCATGCCTGAAAATATGCAATCCTTTTGACTGTGAAAGGTGTATTCTTCTATTCTACAAAGCAATAACTTAACCTATAAGCTCAACATCCTACCCTTACTATTTCAGTAACATTAAAGAAGAAGAAGAGAAAACAGTGGCAACTATCTTTGGGTCCTCATGCCCCAGGTTAGAATATACTAAAATGTACTTTTCTGTCCTCTGGAAGTGGCCTGACCTGGAAATGGCAAAGTAAAGAAAGCCAAATTGAGCAAAATTTGTCTCTAGAGGCAGTAAAACATATACAACATAATATAAGCTCCTTCATGCCTTCTACTGAGGAGCCTTCCTTACCTAGAAGGACCAGTGACTGTCACTGTAGCCACGGCAGTTTGTATTAGCTGAAGCTCCATCCTGCAAGTCTCGCAAACAAGGTTGCTTTGTTGTGCTACGTGTGGCCCCAGGTCACGTTGGTCTAGAAAGTTTGTATTTGCATGTTGGTCTACAAAGTTTGGGAATTTAGGGTACAGGAAAGCGTACATCTGTCATCGCCGCAGTCTTAAATGAGACCTGCCTTTGGGAGCACCTTGCTCGTCTCACGTGGCAGGCTTGCCCCGCTGGACTTTACAGAGCAGCTTCTGGAAAAAGGGAGGATGATTCTGTATAAACTTCATTAAGATCTCTATTTCATTCTGCATTCCCAATAAAGTTTTAAACTCACAACAGACAGGAGCAGATAGCGAGCTGAACGCTTAATCTAATTCATTAATCCAATGTTTTACATTTTTATTTGAAGAGTGTCAAAGCACACTAAAATTGGATATAAAGAAAACAGAGGGTGAAAACAAAAGCTTAGAGAGACAGATAAGCTACTCCGAGATAGGAAGAAATGCAAATCTCCTGCAAATACATGGGAAAGAAAAACATACTGGAGAATTTAAATGACTAACTGAACTTAATTTCTTTTGTTATCACTCTCAATAAGCAGAGAGGGTTTTTGTTTTTCTCTCCCTTCATGTATTTATGGAATACTCTTTGTGGCAATTTAAAGATACTTATATGTTCTTCCGAGAAGTCTGAATCATTGGCCCCTTTACAATTATCCAGTTTATAAGAGAAAAGAAGATTGAATCAGACCTCCACAGTCGGGAGGGACAAATGGAGTTTTCTCCTAAAATGATGCCTTGTTGAATCTTGTCGCAATTAAATTATGATTAAAGCATAGCAAAGAGGAGGTGCATGTGTATAGGGACCGCTATTCCACATAAACACAACTGTAACTCACTATATTTTATTTTGATCACAACTATAATACAAACGTTCTTCTGGATGACAGCTTGGATCCAATAAGGAGATAATTGGGGATAGGTGCTAATGTCTTGTCAAAGTTATATAGATTCTTTTTGAAAAAGACATCTTGTTTAAGTGCTCAATGCCAACTGAATCCTTATAACCAAAGGCAATAATTGCTTGCTGCTGATGTGTATCCATGAATAATTGAAGGACTTGCCTTTCTCTATCCTTACTTTGGCTCCCGGGATTGAAGGGACCCAGGCTTTGCATTTATTAAATAGATCTAATCTTGTTTTTATTTAATTTCCATTTTTATTGTATTTCTGTTCTCTGTTCTCATTCATGTTAACATTCTTCCCCTGTTGTTACACAGAGCTGTGTGTATAACAAGACCAAAACAAAAAGGTGCCTGAAAGCATGTCCTGTTTCTCGTGCTTGCATTTCTTTAAAAAACACAACTTTGTGGGTTTTCAGGGGAATCGATGTCTGAAATATCTACAGAAGAGCTCTTCAAATGACAAAAAGGCATTTACAACAAATCATGCTAGTCAGTAGGGTTTCCTTTCCTTCTAAAAGAAGGAAGTCCTCATAACAAGCCCTTGTGTTACATTTCACAGTACTTTTTTTTTAAGTCAAGAAACTGCAATTGCGATGATAAGTTAAGCTTCCTTTTCTTTACGCAGACTTAGAACGTGCTACAGGCTAGCGCACTGATGTTTTCCCTATGTTTATTAAATCCAATGGCCAAAGAGGTATGTTTATTCTTGAGAGATATCCTTATCAAAACCTCTGCATGTGAATTTTAAAAGGGCATTTTACCTTATCAGTCGAGCAACACAGTCATTTTCATATTCAAGATAAAAGAAAGAGCCTGAAGATAATTTTATTTACACACACAGCCACACACACACACACATATATGCAAAACATAGGAATGTTATCTTCTATATCCGTTTAGGCTTAGACAAGGGTTGTTAACAGGTAGTCTTCATGGCACGCGTAGACCAACTATGAATGCCAACAGCGGAAGGAATTTCACCCTTTTCTAAGCACACAGTACTAAACAAACGACTACTTACCTGGGGCTTGCTCCTGCTTCCATTTAACTCGGAGTCAAAAGTGTCAAGAGGAAGAATATTACATTCATTATGTTCTTTAACAAAATATGCAAAGTGCTATATACTTCAGTTGTTGACCACCGCTAAATGCAATTTAATAGGCCAAATGAATGCAGCATGCAAAATTTATATATGTCCTTACAGTTCTTTAGGAATATGCTATACATTATTTTTAAGAATAGTAATGTTAGACCTTTGCTAGCCATTCAGAATGAAGGATTAATTATCTGGGACTAGAAAATAGCTGAATATACCAACATACTTGTTCACTCTTTTTGAGCAGTAATTTAGGAAAAGTTTTCCACCTTTGAAACCTTAGTGTATTGTTGCAAGTATTCAGCACTCCCATAGAAA
Organism: Phoebastria nigripes; assembly: GCA_035582835.1. Classification (NCBI taxonomy): domain Eukaryota; kingdom Metazoa; phylum Chordata; class Aves; order Procellariiformes; family Diomedeidae; genus Phoebastria; species Phoebastria nigripes. Next base: position 1,294,441 of record JAYKAV010003199.1, read on the forward strand.
TACAGGAAAGAAAAAGCTCTAAAATATAAATGGATTAAGACTGAAGAAAAAACAGGTTTCTATCTCCAACTCATCCCCTCTTTTCATCTGATAAATTATCAGTTCCACATACAAGAAACAGATGCGCAATTCCTAGCTAAAGAGGGATGTAATAAGTATTTGAGATTTTTCCTCTGTTCACATGCAATTTGCAGGTGAAAACAGAAGTTACTTCACTGGCTCGGGAGGTTGCAGTAAGCTTCCAGTGGCTAATTGGTTAAATACTCAGTAGAGTCATTTCTAAAGGAGATATTCAAAAGGACCTCTGCTCAAAATCATGCGTAATGTCACGGTTGGGACATTCACTTTTGGTATTGGACCACTTGGTTCAAATCTCTGCTCCTGAMCAGGTAGGAAAGGGATATCAAAATATCAGATATTGGTAAAGGGGTAACACTGGCTTCTCTCTCATTTTTGAGGAGGGATGGGAGCCACTTATACACCTAACCGCACGCAGGAGAGGAATCCAAGACAGTAAAATGGCAGAGGCATAGAAACAGCTACTGTGGAATAACAGAAAAATTAAGTGTTCATATCCTTGATCCGAGAGAGGCCTAACGGCATGAACAAGAAATAAACTACCTTGCATTCACCAAATTTATCACAGGAAAAGAGCATGCACATCGAAGTTTATCACAAAACCAGTTGCTTTAGTGCAGCGGCAGCAAGTTACCTCCCAGTAACTCCTCATATCTCAAAGCCCCCCTTACTTTCCCAGGTAGGATTTAAGCCACAGCCTCTCCTTAAGATCTTTAGAGGTTATCTCCTCTGCTCAATGCAATTGAGTTTTTTATTGTGCACGCTGGTCCTGCAAGTACAATTTTCTTCTTGCTTTGTATAGGAGAGCCTAGGTCCCTTATACAGAGGTATGCTTGTGAAGCAGGGCCTTCGTGAGCAGCCGTCGGTGCCTTACCTGCTTCTGAAGTAGTGCATGGAGACTCCGAAAGTTTAATCTGTCACACGAAAAACAAACAGCCTATTCTCATTCTGCACGCCATGCCTACACAAAGACATTTGGCCACCTGCTTTTAAAATGCTGAATGTAAACACGTTACATTAACAAAAGTAGAAAACAATATTTTTGATGGAGCTTGTTTTGGTCTGGGCTACTGCCTTGCCTTGCAGATCTGGAGCCTATTGATAAGAGCAGTCTGTCCTTGGGCTTAAAACTGAAGACATGACATTTTTGTTAATGCTGTTAATCTCATTAGATATCTGCCCACAAGTTTTGCTACAGCAAAATGAGTCAGAGAGTAGAATGGTTATGGATTTTTTTTTTTTGTTGACTTGCGAGACTTTCCCCAGCTTTGGAGCATTCACAGCTACCAAAATGAAACAGCTTATACTCTGCAAAACCCTGTAAGCCCAGCATAACTCAAGACATCAGGCAATTCCAACTGATTCAATAACATGAAGGCTACTTTCAATTTGTTCGAATGGTGCATAGACCACTTTCTATAGAAGAATAGCTTGACAATTTAGGTTATTTCAATGGACTGTTCACATTCAACTGCGTTGTCACCATCTGTTCCACCTTACAATTATAAATGCAAGCAAACATTGTTCACAGTTTCAGTCGGGGTACGTTCCTTTTCCTGCATTGTGCCAGCCATGCATCTGTTTTCTGGCAGGGAACGTAGACCCAAACTGGGAAAATGTTCCTCTTCTGATACTACAGATTCTTTGAGAAGACCATAGTAGTTTTTAGATTATAATGTGGTGTTTGTGATGAGCACCAGATAAAGTACAAAGTGTATAAATGATGTTTGAGAGCACCGGTCCCCTTTCACATTCTCTCTACTTGTGTGCCCGATATATCATAAAATCCACTAGTGAGGAAAACAACTGTAATGCAAAAAGCCTCAAAGGGGATACTGTGATATATTCCCCTTGTCTTTTCTAATATTACAGAATTTTTTAAAAAATGAAAAATGAGTAATATGTCAGCATGCTGAGAATCAAAATAATGCTCATTCTCTGTCTGGGATCATGGTCGTTTAAAGAATTAACTTCAAAGCACCCGTCCAAGTAGATCTCAGCCCTTTTGTACCACGGAAGCTGTTGTATAGCAGAATCAGCATCTGTGCAAATTGATAGACTTTCTTCTCTAAAGGAGCTCCTCTTTCAGGCCCTTTTAAAAACTCAAAATGAGCTGTCATAAGGAAGCCCAAGAGGATTCTCCTGTTTGTGTCTTTTTTTTCTTTTCATTGCCGATGTATAGTATTAACCTCTAGCTCACTCTGCTTGCAAAAGGCAGCCTTGCAAAATGATAGGTATGGGTCACACAGCAGTTACACTTACTGAACTGTCAATATTCAACTGTTAATTAGTTGCTAATGGTGCAATTTGCCCCGCCAATATTTCAGCAAAAGAAACTCTCCTGTTTCAACATTCTTGACAATCTTATTTTCTTGACATATTAAGACCAGAGCAATGAAGTCTGTTATTATTTCTGTCTTTATTTCTTCACCCAAAGATTTCCTTTGAGACAGTGAGGTGATGGGTAGCAGGAGACAAAGTCTCTCATCTGTAGGATTCTAGCTTGAATTCAGACAGGGATGCTAGTAACCAGAAACCTATTATTTTTCATCAGTAGATTTTAGCGTGTCTTGCAGTGCACAGACATTTCTAGTAGAACACGTTTGTCGCAAAAACCCACCATGGCAATTGCTGTCCATCCTAGGCAGCCTACCTATGTTAGGCTACAGAATTCACAGCCTTGCCAGCATTACAGGTTACAGACAAGAAAAGATTGGGAGGGCCCTTTCTCTCTTAGACTTCAGCCTATTTCTAGAGTGTAATAATTACAGCTGGCTAACAAGTGTAATAGGCATCAACAGAACAGTTTTTCCATTTGGTGATAAAAACCAGAGTAGCATTCTGTGGCAGAGCTTTCATTGGCTATGACAAAATTTTCACTGGGGAAAAAAAATGATTACATTTTAATTCACGTAGCCTTTTCTATATGCTCTCTTTAAAATCTTTGCTTGGATACTGGGGGAGATGAGACACAACATTGTTTAGACCTGTTTAAAAAAAGCAGTAGAGTTATGAGTTACTCACTTAGGATGGTAAGCCAAACCATCTCGCATTATCCCATGGGACATCTCACACATCTGGTGAAATTAGAGACATCCCTGCATAGTCCTACCTACTGATTCCCAGAGCAAACAAGCACCGTGAATAAACTCCATAGTTCTCTCGAGTTTATCAAAGATGACCAAAATATATAAGGACACCTCAGTCTCCTGCAGCAGAATACAAAAAAGTCTTAGACTAATAATGAACGTTATCATAGGCTTCTGAAAGAGCTAACAGGATGGATTAATCCATGAATTAGGCATTTTGGCAGTTATATGAACTAGATAAGTACTATTAACCCTAAATTAGACGGGGATAAGTGGAAGGGCCAAATTTCTATGGCTAAGTTCTTGAGCGTCTRTGTTTCATAGCCAGGTCTCGATTTGCAGAGCAACCGGGTACACACAAAGCTACCGAAGACATTTAGGTGCTGCAAGAGGTTGATGTTTCTGCATACTGTTCAGCCCAAAGCTGGACAGTTATATAAAAAGTCTAGACCATTTCTTAAAAATTGAACAAGGTGCCTTGCCCTAAACAAAACAGAAAACATCTCTCCTCATAAGTTTTTAAACCAATAAAAACTACACATACGAAATAAAATATACGAAGTTTAATGTGGGCTCTAAAGTTAAAAGAGGTACGAATTGTTTAAGGCATATTATTGTATCTTGAACGTGACGTGGATGCAAAGGAAGTTGTAATCATATTTTTGTGACCATTAGAAACACACTATCGGGGTGACAACTGATATTCTCCTACTACAAACAGCACAAAAATTTCTTGGATGATTAAAATTAAGCCTTATTCATTGTTGGATATACTAACTGATGTCCATCAGGACAGCAGAACTACAGGTGCTCATGGACCCCAYGGAAATAATTTTGTCTTTTGCTCATAAAACTCCTGAGACCTATTATAAAGAAAGAGGAAGAAGCAAGCCTTTGTAATAAATGACTTTGCTAAAATAGAGGCTCATTCAAATATCTAATTTCAGTCTTAATCAAAAAGTTAACGTGACAACCAGGTAGGACTTGCTTCTCATTCCTAACAATGCTTAGAAACCAAATATACTCTCATATTGAGTACCATGAAACATGGTACCCTGAGTACCATAATACCATGAAACATCTGTAGTACAAGTTTTAAGTACAATTGACTTTTATACAAGGAATACATTTGTTTTATTGAATCCACTAAACAATGAGCTAATACCTTTTACTTAAGAGAGAGAGAGATACATCTATGTATCGTTCCCACTTTTGATTACTATCTTATGCTTAATTACAGATTCCTTTTAAAGGTTTATTTTTCTTTCCGGCTGAGAAAGGGAATAAGCATGCAATCTAGATGCATCCTTATGGTCCTGCTATTCTCTGAGGATGTTCCAAATGCAGAGCTAAGCAGAAGCGGGCCATGCAGGAGCTGACTGCATTCTCCATCTTAAACAGAAGAGAATCAGGTCTTAGGCAACTGTGACAGCTCCATCTTTTTAGAGGAGATCACATGCTGAAGACATCCCAATTCTCACAATCATCAAGATACAAAATTTATGCATGAATAGGTGTGTTTGCCACTGTATCCTAAGCAGTTTCATTTTGCATTTTGTTCGCTCCCCTCTAATTTATATTGGAAACATTTTTCTGTATTTCCTACTACAAACTGTTGTATAAGTTAAAATCYTTGAGACACCAACTGAATTTTTACCGATGGGGGACTAAAGCAGTCTCAGTGACTAGGTCYGCGTAAGAGAGCTAGGCACAGCTTCACCACACCTAACCCTAAGTGCCCTGCTATTGTCCACACCGTAATCTTCCCGATACAAGTGCTAAAATTGTATTAATCCAGAGGAGCTGGCACTCTCAATTATCTACGGTCTTGGCAGGGAATCCTAAGGAGATGGGCTTAAGTTTCACCTCCTAAGAAGGAAAGGGCTGCAGGAAGGCTTCGATAGCAGAAATTTTAAGAACTTTATCTCAGACCGTGGAAGCGCATGCTCCTAGAAGCAGACTCTTGCTTTAAACAAACAATAGGAGGATTTGAAGCTCAGTTTCTCATCCTCCAGGTGGAAGCTATAAACACCAGGTTGTAAGTAAAAAAGAAGGGAAATACACAGCACGTTTCCTCTTCCTTTCCCCTATGTTCAGTATGATATCTCACCTGGTTTTCTATTCTAAGAGTATTCATTTGATCAGTCTTTGCAGGTGTTATGGGGAAGGGAAAATTTCATTTCTGAATCCTGCTGGAGATGAAACACCATGCTGCTCGCTAAAGAAAAGACTTATGTGTTGGCTCAGTGGATGGCTACTGAGGTATCCTAGTTAGTGGACAAGTAGGCCTCTGCAGGCTTAACTAGTCACTGGGAAGGCTTTGGAGAATCTATATTTTGGATTTATCCATTTAAAAAAATCAGTCGAGCTTTGTGCATTCTGCACTTACAAGAAAATTCACTAGCCACAATTACAGGCAGCGGTTTCTGCAGTACTACGGTTTCCTTCGCGTGTGTACATCAAAAGGAGTCAACAGGGATTTCTCTAGTAATTGGGATCCGTGTGTTGCCGAATGTTGATAAGGTGGTTCCCCATGCACCAACAGAGACTTTCTCTGTATTTCTAGACTCGTTTAAAATGATTACGTAAAGTAATTTGGACTCCTGTCTAGTAAGATGCATTTCTGAAATTTATTTCATATATCATAATATGTTTTGATAAATACTATAACATGTACCCCAATGTTATGGTAACAGATGCTTTAGGAAAGCGAAGGTAGGTGGTTGTAGTAGTCTAGATTGCAGATATCCTGATAGAAAGGGATCAAAGAGGTTGCTTGCTGGTGCTTTTTCAGTAATTTTATAACGCTGGCTGGTTTCACCTTAGTCCCGTGAAGCACATCGCAGAAACTCTTCCTCTAACTAGCTCTACTGATTATCGTTTTGACTATTCTTTGCAACTTGATTCTAGAAAGACATCAAGGAATTTTCACATTGTGATCCAAATAGCCCCGCTGGCATGCTCGTGCTCAGAAACACATGAAAAATTTAGGTCTTTCCAGGAGCATAATATGAGCGAATAGAGATGTCCAAGCCTGAATTAAAGATTTTCAGTCACAAAAGGGGAAGTCAGTAGGTGACAAGAAATTAACTCTTTTTTTTTCCCTTGAAATTTTCCTTCCCTAACCTTAAAAACAACGTGAACAGAAATTCAGATTTTTGTTCGCGTAGATCTGTGACCGAGGATCGATAACTTGCAAAAGAGTTCACAAACACCAACATTCCTTGCATACTTATATGTATTATTCTAGCCATACATATGTTAAGAAGAGAAAAGAAGTAAAAAAGGAAGCTTGAAGATTTTTGGTGACATCATTTTCATCTGCTACAACTTGGCATAAAGTCTTTTCATTTACTCTTTTGGCCTGTCCAGAGTCTGCACTTTCCAAATTTTAATAGCTTGTTTTTAGTTAAGAATTCCATGTCTTGTTCTGGTTGCTGGCAACTTTGCAGTCTTTCAGATTTCAGATCACTTATCTCCTCCTTCACCTTTAATTTACAGACTTGATTACTTCTTAAAGTACTGGAATTAAAGTATATTTTCAACAGTTTAACTTATCTTGACTAATACCATTTTGAAGAGTGCTGTGCCTTACGATATCTTACCAGGTAGTATTTTAATTTTTATTCTATATTTTGTACTCCAGATATCATTCTGTACAGTCCCTGAACTGTAACTYTAAAGCGATCTGCATTTTTAAATCAAAATCCAGCCATATTCACTTGGGGAAAAAAGGTAAATTTTTAGCATGAAGATTAGTTATGTACTACRGACAACTCCATCATGGGTAAGTCAAAAAAGACGTAAACTTTAAAGGGGAAAATGTTTTTTTTTTTTACCCTCACATGAAAGGCCTAAGCATATATGTTTGTGTAGTGAGACTCAGGGTCATCTGAAGCTCAGAGCTTAAGGAATTGCCATTAGTCAAGGAAAAATCCCAGCTACTACCAAAACCGACCCCAAACTTTAAGGCTCCGTCTCTCCTTCTCATTCTTCATGTGAACATTCTTTATGTCACTTCCCTGTGCAAACTGACTTTTCTCTGTTTATTCATTTACCAAGTGACCCTTTCTTGAAGAGAAACCAGTACATAACTGGTGGGTCTGACTGTGCCACCTTTAGTTAGAAGTCATTTTATCTACATATACATACACAAGCCTCAGATATATCTGTGAAAGGCAATAAAATTAGAGATATGAATTTATGAAGTTAGATTTTAAAAAATGCATGCATAGTGTCAATGAACAGTAATTGCAATATGTAACTACACGCACAAACACAATTAGACACAGAGACTTGAATGTGTAAATATTCTACTTGCTTATTSAGGAAGGGTTGCTCAAAATGAACGTCAAATAATAGCACATTTGTTCTGCAAGTGCAATTACGTTATGAGTTTTGCCTCTCTGACTCAAAAAAAACCAAGCTTTGTTCAATATTACAAGTCAAATTGCATTCATATATATATACTCTCGGTCTAACACTGAACATACGATTAACTGATACACTTTAAAACACCAATTTATGAACCTGCGATCTTCGCTTTTATATTTTTATCCCTTTGTTTGCACTAATTGTTATGTGGGAAAATTTGACATCCCATGTACTAGAGAACACACTAATTCTGTTCTGGTTTTGGCATACAAAAAAGCAGGTCTTTCTGTAGACCCCCAGGGCATAACGCACTCTGTTCTGCATAGTGGAGCAAACGTGCACCGTTTTCTTGAGTCCAAAAGTCCTCTGCACCTACAGAAGCGAGGTCAAGGGGCCAGGCTTTGCAGCGCGCTATGTCAGTGCCTGCAATGTGCATATATCAGGCTTTATTATGGCAACTGGTGAAAAAAAAGAAGTCCTATTAGTTTTAATCTTCTTTATTTTCACTGTGTTCCTCATTTCAAAGCCACTGACTGTAAAGCATCACATTAAATCCGACTGAGCTAGTGTCATAACCCCATCATTACAGGCATGTTGCCACCATGTAGAAAATATCAACAATTACATATTTAATTCAGTTAATGAGAAGAAGGAAGAAAAATTCTGCTTAGTTTTACAAGATATTTAGAAATCAAATTAGCTGCATGGGTACAACTGTATTTTGCAGGCAAAGGAAATATGTTGTCCACATGAATATTATATCAGATGAGGAGTAGTTTAAAAGCACATTCCCAGAAACAGTAACTCCAAAAAGCATCTGTACCTTATTCTTTTTACATGTATAATGCAATGAATTTGAGAAAACCTGTCCATGATAATCTCAGAAAGGTCAAGAGCCTTATTCAGACTGGATTCAGGCCTAATGTAAATCCAGTTTGGGGGCGTAGGATGATTTTAAATGAAAAACCGGCTAAACTCAGCTCTCTTGTCATTGCTGTAAAACCAGCATTTTGCTGCCTTTAGTCACTGGCTTAAATTGGAAGCCTGGGAAGAATAAAGAAGTCTAAAAAGGGGACCAGACACAATGGCGAATCTAGTTTAACAAACTGAGAAAGTCACAAAGGCAACAGCTTCCCTTTGCTCCCTCCCATCTCCCAAAAGGTTTAAAAAAGAGAATGGCTGGATAAGCTTTAGCAGTTCACTGACCTTGAAAAGCTGTGTCCTGGATGTCACCCTGAAAAAAAGGTAATTTTGCTGAATTCAAAGATAACCTAGTGTGCTGGGCAAGGCTCAAGCATCCCACAGACCTGCTGGTTTGGGTTTTCATTGTGGGCTTTTATTCTTAGGAATGAATCATTCTTGTGCATTTCTTCACTCTTTTAATAGCGACGGGCCTGAGCTGTGAAGTCAGAATTGTGAATAAGACCTGAAACTCATCTCATATTCATTTAAAATAGGAGTCCTACTACTGCATTCAGAGTTTTCAAATAGATGTGAAATTACCGAAAGAAAAATCAGAACCAAGTGCTTCCTGGACTTGTCTTGATGGATTAAACATATGCAGCCAGCAACCTTRAGCCACTGTGCTTCCCAATTCTACCTCATTATTTTCTTGGTCTAGCCTTTTTTAAAGACAAGTACAAAACAATTTTACTTCTCCTTGCAAAACACCGAGTCCACTTAAAACCACGGCGCCAAATCATGCCAGTAGAGGAAATCACACTGCTCTTCTCGTGAATACCTTTTAATCTACATTGTCACAAAACAGCTAGCAGAACTGGCTTTGAAACCATATTTTCCCCTCCCTCTGCTTTCAATAAGAATTACTCACGGTACTTTTTGSGGAAGCTATAACATGATATTTTGCACTTCAATGTGACAGGTACAAGGAACACCCATACRAAAGGATTAGGCAGTTGGCTTTACTCCTTCAGAGTGACGGAAATGATCATTTCTTGTATACAACAACTTGACGGGACTGAATTGGGTGGCGAAGCAATGTACTGTGAAATGCAAACACCTTTCTGCATTGTTTTTTGAAGGAGAGGAGAACCCTTGTGTCTTCGCCCCTACTGCAACGATGAGCACTCTAAGCACCGTCACTGCAAAGAGAGCATTTTGTCAGATTCAGCTCCGCAGCAAACCACAGAATGTATGTAAGAAACTGAGAGCTGTTTCAGAAAACCCAGGGGAGTAGTCGCACAGTTACTGCAGTTCACAGACATGTTTAAGTTGCACAGTGCTACAATCAATTGCCATCTTAGAGCYTGCTGCATGGCTGTCGAAAAAATTTGGGTTGGAAATACAGCCCACACGTCTGCCTTGCTTTGCCAAAGATCAGTCAGAATAATAAGTGGAAAATGAAGACTCAGAACAGACCCCTTAATCTGCTGACTATACCCTTCCCAGAYTGGTTTTCACCGAGTTCTTGTTCTTACCTTCTATGACTGTTTGAAGGGAAAAGCAAAAAAAAAAAAGCACCTTTCCAATTAGAGTCAAACACTTAGATTGCCCTCACACATTGCATGAGAAAACTGATATTTAGAAAATTGATTAGGGAGATCTGACAGGTTCAATCAAATGTGATATAGCCTACTACAGAATAAAAACTAACTTTGAAACAGCACAAGATTGAGATGTATCAGAAAAACAACCAAAGGAGCAAATGCTCCACGGGAGGCTACTATGGCAACGAGCTCTTCTGGGTTTTTGAGCCCCGCAGCACTCGTGTCTCTCGGGAGCCCCCACCACACTGAATGCAACAATTATATCTGATCTGGAAATTAGCAGGAGCAGCATACGAGATTTCAAGCCCAGCATTTCAGCCTGTACGTTGCTGAGCTAGGATACAGTAAAAGACTGAAAAATGGCAGCAGAGCAGAATAGCAGCTGTTGTCACTCAAGGTTTTATTTGAAACCCGCTGATTTTAATTGCAGCTTTTCATTGCTATTTTTTAACTTTAGAACAACCACAGTAATAGTGTTGGAGCTGGGGAGGAGCCTGAGGATGAGAATTAGATGTCCCCGCCGTAGGCATCTGCATTTTCACTAGTCAAGTAAACTCACATGAGAGTCAGTGGAGAGAAATGAGCATTTCTGGAGCACAACTCATCTGCTTGTATTTACATATTCACTGCAAGAAGAAATGAATCATACTCCATAAGTAGCTTTTTCTTTCCTCTGACTAGAAAAGAAATTTAAACAATTAATTCAGATATCGATAATAACAGATATATCAGCGTTACATGATATAAATCCTAACCCAAGCACTTTATTTTCCCTTTCCTTTTCACCTGTAGGTCACTTTCTCTCCCCCTCCCCAGATTACTCTAGGAGATTTTTTTCCTACTAAGCATTCACGTACTATAGAGGAATGCACTACTTGGTTCCCCCCCCCCACATCATTTCCCAGCCCTGCTACTTCTAGGCTCTGTTTACACATTCGCTTGCACTCTCCTCTCTCTCAATGTTATTCCGGTTGCTACCTTCTCTGCAACAGCTTATTCCGAAACATTTTGGTTGGGGAAAAAAATACAGGGTTTATTTCAAACAGCGAAGCTCGAAAGACATTTAAGGATTTTATATCATCCAGAAATATYCTGCACTGTGGTCATTGCTATGCTTCCTTTACGTTTCATAAAACAGAATGAAGCTGCGCTGGTTAGTGTCTTTTGATTATAGATAAAGATAACAACTGATGCATAAGATTAATGTATATTCATGAGTAGAATTATAGTTGTGCATGAAAGCACTACATTAGTGCTTGGTAATCAACATCTACTTTACTTTTTTTTTTTATTTTAAAGTTAGCACAGTCACTAATCAAAGATAATTACACCACTGCCACTTGAAATGTTTATCGGAGTTCTGTAGGAGAAAGAACAAGAAGTGCAATTTTATCTCTACGGTGATATGCAGTACTAACTAAAGCTGGGCCAACAACACCGTGATTTGGCTTCGCAAAGCTTATTTGTAGAGTTTTGGTATGGAAATAATAATTGTAGAGAAGTAATATTTTGTATCTGAATACAGCCTTCTACCTGAGAATCACAAGGTGATAGTAAATGTTAACAAACTATCGCTATCTGCAATATGAAGTACAGAAGCGCTGAACTCCCTCTTAATGGCGAAACCGAGGCACAGAATAGAGTAAGTTTCCAAAGTAGTACAATAAATCAGTGGCAAAATTAAGGACAACATTCAGATGCCCTTATTCTCACTTCTCAGATTTAGACAACCTTCTGAAAATAAGAATGAAAAGGAGAATAATTTCCATTCTTTCCAAACCACAGAGGAACAGGACAGCAAGGTTTTAATTTTGGACTACTACGTATAAATTATATAAGTAAGCTCTAAAGAGGACAGCTAAACAATACTTCACTTTAAATTTGAAATACACATATTCTATGGAGGAGATGGTGATTAAAACCATTTTCTAAATTTGGATTTGTTTAGATAACATTTATGTCTACAGATTATATAGGTAATTTCTTTACAAACCGGCTCTTTCTCATCTTTCTTCACCTATCTCAGAAACCTCACAACTCTTTGTGCAGAAGACTCCATGACTCAAAAACCTCACAACGTTTCACAYGTCATTATTTTTTTATTAGAGTACCAGTCCTCCTTTCTCTTCTTCCATCCAGCATTTTCATTAACCTGTTATACTCTCTGATTCTTTGAGAGGGAAGAGAGACAGAAAGTAAGACTCAACCTTTTTGCTCCCATCTTTTCTCCTGATATTACGTGAAATGTAAGGAGACCATTTTTACTGTGGTAGACCTAGGATATGAAGGCAGAACTGGGGTCATACTTCTTGTATGCAATAAGATATCCAATAATATTGACTTTAGGATGATGAAAGGAGTATTTACAAAGTTCCAAGCCTTCCTCTTCCCGAGTCTTGTGGCATTGAGGGTGAGGGAGGAGGTGGGGAAGCGAAGAGGCTGTTTGAGAGGAGAGGACAGCAGTCAAACACATTTCCATTCTTGGTTCCCAAAAGCCACAAAACAGTGTGATTAAATCAGGCACCTGAAGACCTCATGAATAATTTGCGTGTTATTCATAAGCAAAGGTTAAAGTTTTCTGACTATCATAAAAGTATTGCAAAATAATTCGATTACTTAATCCTAGAGTCAGGTACAAAAGTTTACTGGATTCTGGGGTCGCAAGAAGGTTCACAAAGATGGTTGTTCTAGCGGTTCTTTGCTGCGTCTCATTTTAAAATCCCATTTTCCCAGAAATCCCAGAAATACTTTTATTCTAATTGGAAAAGAAATTACACTTGAAGACTAATTTTCAGACATGCTGAGCACCACCTGACTATCATTAATTGAGTGGGAATGACAGGTACACGACAGTAACAAAAATCAGAATTGTCCAGTGTTAACCATCATCTCTCATCTTCGTATTCAAGGCAGTCATTGCTTGCTAAACAGTTCTATAGACTCCAGAGTTCATTTCAGGTGTCGTGAGATAATATTGGAGTACCGCTCTGAGTACAGAACTGCCAGAATCATAACAACTACATTGTACGGGCCAGTCATAGCAACATCATACCATTTTGTTCTTTCAAAGGTTTTTTATGTATTGTAAAGGTGGATATATGTTTGCTCGTGTATGCAAATTATTCAGTTTGGCTTACAAAATGATCCAAAACTTTGTTGTATTTTTTTTCAGCTTTTTAAACTGGGAGTGCAATAATTTTCCATTTGTGTGTGTAGAGAATCATAACAGGTAAAAATGGTAAACTTTTAATATTGCCTATTATACCCGGAAATCTTAAACTTAGACAAGCATCGAGATGGGATATACTGCTTTTAAAGTGCTCCCATCCCATCTGTTACCACTGAAACAGCTTTGTCCCCCTAAAACTAGCAGACCGGGAGCTATTCACGAGAGGTGTACAGTACTGAAGAATGTCGTTATGGCTTTATTGGCACAGCCCTAAGGCTTGCATCACCTGGGCCCCTGCAAAATTCTGCTTCGAGTCCTGGCGGAGCTGCCTCCGTCCTTTAGCCTTCTGGTGCAGTAAAATAAGTTCCGTGCAATTTACTCAGGAAGGATCGTTCAGAATCAGTCTCTAAAACCAAGATRCTATCAACAATCTGTGAATGGTAATGATCTTCTGGTACTTTTCAGATCAGTCCTGTTTGAACATCTAGCAATAAAATTCATTTGTGAGAACTGTGCTCCAGCTCCGGTGCCTGACTTCACTTCCCATTCTGTGATTCTTCTTTTACTAGCAATTCAAACTCCAATAAAATCCCAATGAAAGCCACAGCGTGAAGTTTCTTCTAAAACGTAATGTGCCGCTTAGGTTTCCTTTCAGATTTCTCAGTTGCAGACCTTAGCTCTTTTTGTTTTGATCATTAACAAAGAAGTGCAGGGTTAATACATCACCTTGAAAATCAATGGCTACATCTAGTAAAAGCTCAAGGTCCGTTCATGGGCACAACGTGCTCCATGATCTGCTCAATGCCCATCCAGATGGGTGCCTCGGGAACAGCCTGCACTCTACCTGCTCTGATGGCAGGGGCAAGTGGCTGCCTCGTCTACCAGGGGCACGGACCCCACTCTGCCATCCACAGAGGGTCATGTTACCAGAAGGCCTCTGCTTTGCAGGGTCCCTGGCTCTCCAGACAGCAGTTTGGACTTAAGAGCAGGCCTCGCAAATCAAGGTTAAGCATCCTTCGGAGTCGATGTTTTTAAGCAAATTTTCGATATGTGCTCACGTGGAGGATTGACAGAGGAGTCTGCCATCCTATTGCAGCATGGACTAAGAGGCATCTGTGTATCAACCGGTTGCCATATGGTAGCAATGGAGCTAGGCCAGGTTCTTCTGCCAATGACAGCAGAGAGGTCTCTGCAACAGAAAGACTCCAGCAGAAGGCAACGTAGCATTGCAGCAATTACAAAGTCCTGCGCACCCAAGGCCTGCACAGAACCCACGCTGGCTCAAAAGTGGCTAACGCTTACTGGGAAATGAACACAGATGATGCATCAAATAGTTGGGAAACTAGCGAAGGGTTACAAGGAAGATAGCATAATCCCTCTTCTCTGTGCCTCACCACGTTGTTTTTTAGGATCAGTATGTTCTCTATCATATTCATGGGAACACTCGGAGCTCTCAGACAGCCAGGGATATAACTGCAGTATTTCCCAAAGAACATGCAATTAAAACATAATCAGGAATCACTGTTTGAAACAGAATAATCCTTAAAAATGCTTAATATGAAGCTCAAATTCCATGATACAGCCCTCATATTAAGGTCTGAAAGACTGTGACTGCTTGAAGAATTAGTAACAGAGAAAGTTTGAACAGCAGGTTGATACCAACAATTCCCCAGGCATCAGCTTCTTTGGGTCTTAGATAGGGTCTCGGCTTTGTTAGTCTATAGCTACTGAGGTGGTGATAAGCACTGCAAAAAGATATGAGAAACAGCCCTGAACTCAACTGTGGAGTAATAAACACATCAACATGCCACTTATAAGCAGAAATTACTGCAATCTCAGTGCTTGAAAATTAATGATGGGGGGAGGTGACACACGCACAGCATTCACTGAAAGCAATGTAGGATTTTTATTGGCAGTATCCACCCATTTATGCTCGAAGTTCATATCCCTCATATGCATGATAATTAGAGTCCATTAACTGGGAGGGGGACAGAAAAAGAAGAATTTTCATGAATTGTGACAGCACACTGAGGGGGGTTAAGAGGGGGGATACACCATTTATTTGTTTTCCAAGAACAAAACCTCCCATTTCCATGAAAATGGGCTGAATTTAAAAAAAAAAATAAATCTGTGTGTTCAGAATCACACTATTCAGGATTTAATAGTACAGCTGCTCTGTGAATCTCCATGTCTCAAAAAAGACTAATGCAGCTGCCTGTAAAAACCGGAGTGGAGATCCCCAGAAGGGAACATGGTCTCGACAGCCTCTGAGCGGGCTGGTTAACTTCATGGAGAGCCCTGAGATGGTGGCAGACCACGGAAAACTGCGTTCCCTGGTGCTGTTTAACCTCAGAGTGACGTCTAAAGCTACAGGAGATGCCGTGTGGTGTCCTGTTGGGAAGGGGAAGGAGAAGAATGGTATGTAGCATCTCAGGAATACCGGGCTGAGAAACAGCAGGTCCTGATTTCTGGGTACACTGTAACTTGATTAAGTCAATACCTCAGCTTCTCCAGTTTCATACTGGGAGTAGGAAAAATAATTACTTTAAGTGATTAATTACACATTTAATTGTGTTAATTAATGCTGCATTATACATTGAAAATATGCTCCAAAGATCGACACTTCAAGACGAGAGTCTAACTGGCTCACGGTAAGTACGCTGCTAAGTTTCAGTTTGCAGGCTTCTACGTGGTTCCTAATTAATTAATCACAGCAGCAAAGCTTTTGTGTCTTCTCCATCCTTCTAGCTGGGCAGGAGAGAAGTGAATATGATGGGCTGGAGGAAGCTCTGGTCAATCATGGAGATTTTCTCACATCACTTGCACATATGGTTAAGCCTCTGTTAAAAATAAGGTATCTGAGTCTAATCACTATTGAATTTCTTTTTAAAAAAAAATAGCCTAGAAGTGCAGGATCACATGCATACAGCTAAAAGCAGTTGTGAGCCAGAGAACGAAATGCAGAACCAATCCAATTTGCTTATAAACTGAAAGGCTTTTTGCCACATCTAATATGCCATTTATGATGATACAGCGATACAACTCTCATGTAATAATTACCGCTAATTTTATGCGCCTCCTGGAGTAATGTAGGTTGCACCGTTATCAAGCGTTTCCAAAGTTTCCACAGTTTCGTAGAAACTACGCTTACTGATAAATTTCTGGTTAGCTTAGTATGCATTTCTAAGTGCAGCGAGCTGTTTCCATTTAGCCATTTTAATTACGCAAGGCCATAAGCTGCTTTATGAATTACATTATAAAAAGTATTTTCATTCTTATTTTGCAATTACGCAGTGAATGTGAAATCAAATGAGAATGCTGGGATTTGAAGTCAGATTAGCAGAAATCCATACGTCTTTAAGAGAGGTACCATCACCAGGGCCAAAAGCTGCAGTCGGGTGCAACTCCTTCAAGTTGACTTAATGCCAGCGGTAAATTCAGCCGCTGTTTGAAAAGGTGTTCACTTGCTTTGTATCTAATAGACAAACGTTTGTGGGTGCCTGTATGGCTGCTTCCTTACTCACACCACCAAGAATCCTTCACTCACCGTCTCTTCCATGCATACACTAAACAAAATCGCATCCTAGTTCTCTCCTGAACTAAAAAGTTTGCTGCCTTTTGTGCGACACATCTTCTGATCAACTGGGGTGAGGAGAGAGGAGAGATGAGGAGTGAGCAGAATTACCAAAGCAATGTTCTCGTCACCGAAAGGAGGGGGACTCTCGTGCTAGTCATCAGAGATGCGGTGCAGAGAGGATAAGGGTATCATTCTGAATACAGAACAGCAGTAATGACAAAATCTATTAAAGCTCCTCTTGGGACAAGAAAATCTTACACAAAGAACCCACAACAGTCTCCCACAAGTGAGGTGCAACACCTTCACTACTCTGAATAAAATGCCCTCTTTTTTTTTTTTTTTTATTGTGAAAGTCTTATGTTTTCTAAGGATAATTTTCCAAACCTGTCATCCTAGCTTCTGGCAGCAAAGTCAAAGATTCTCAGAATAATACATCAGAACGCATTAAAGGAAGGAAAGAATATTAAGAAAATACCCAGCAACAGCAGTGTCTGAAAACTGCAAATAAGAAGAAAGTCAGTGTGAAACAGAAACGTACAACAGCGCTTTTTGACTCTCATGCCAAGTACCTGGAGTTATGTTGCATCCACCTATCAGAAAGACCGTGCCTAAAAATTCGTAACTTGACAGTTATTTACTGAATTGCAAACATGCAAGGTGAGCAAAACCAGAGGATGAATTCCTAAATTTTTAGTGGCAAAAGTGAGACAGAAGAGCTCCCCCACATCATAATACCAGCATATCCTTCAGAAGTGAGAACARCAGCAGAAGAGAGCTGTTTGGCCAAGATGGGAAGAGGAGATAGGAGAGGAAGAACAAGGAAATCTTTTTTGAGGGCCATTACCCTTCTTTTGGTAATTAAGACTCTCTCTAATCCTTCTTCTATATACATTAACCTTTTAAAGGTATTTTAAGAAAGCAGCTTATGTAGACACTGGAAATGAACAGGCATGTTAGCCCTATTGCAGAACAGGACTAAGACCAACTGATATGAAGGAATATAGCCCATGGTGTTTCTGGGACTTAACAGTTACAGAGACGGGCAGGATCAAGCCTAAGGATTTCTTTCCATTCTTGCTTCTTAGTTTACTTTGTGGAAGCACAAAATAATAATCTTCTTATATGGAAGGACAAAAGAAAAATGAAGACAATTCTTTATTCTTTATTAGAGGAAGCAGTTAACAACCTGCTACGCCACCTGGACGCTCACAAGTCTATGGGGCAGGATGGGATCCACCCGAGAGTGCTGAGGGAGCTGGCGGAGGAGCTCCCCAAGCCACTCTCCATCATTTATCAGC